>CAMOHE010031465.1:0-27858 GCA_946598075.1 Artocarpus hirsutus
TTATCTGACCCCAATAATTCAACAAGTTTATCTTGAATCAATTTTGTTTACAAAATTAATTCAACTGACAAACAGACATGAATTATTTGATTCTTCCAAATTTTCAACCATTCTAATAAATCGACATAAGTTACCAATTATTGTAAAAAGCACACCGTATCGTTATAGGATTTCGTGAGCTAGCAAAGGGGACCATATGGACCTATATAGTTCAAGCTCCCGATAATTATGAAACCCAATATCCCAGATATACATTTCATAATTATCAACTCCAACGCTACTCCACTAAAAGCTTGGAGTTGCACTCTCGAACTCTATAGAATTATGAAGCCCGTACAGCTAAGTCTCCATGACATATCATAGTGTATCATATCCCCATAGGATTATCCATAATTGGCTTAAGGACAAGTTCTGTCTTGCCTTCCTGATTATTTTTATCTTACGTTTCATTATCTCACCATTGGAAAACTTACCATCCAAAAGTCCCTTAAGCTTATTTAAATTTCTTTCCAAAGTATGTATAATTGTAACCTCATTCACTTACCATAGCGAAATATGCAATGTTTATTTATCTATGATGGTATCATATACTACTTTCATGAACAATTCTCAATATGTAAATGATCACTAAGAAGTCATAACAATGTATAGTGGAATTATATACACTATTTTGTGTCAGTCCTCCATAAATAATTCATAATAAGAGCTAGGTTCAATTTTTATTCACCTCTCTTATTATATCTTTATCATTGAGTTCTAATAATTCTTTAATGAACATTTAATTCATAATCTTATTATGAACGAGTGCTCTACTGTTCAAATCTTGAATCATCACTCAAGAGAACTATTTTTCTAACTTCCATAAGGAAGGAATGGATTCTTTATCTATATAATATTATTTCCAACCATTAATTCCATCATGTTTCTAAAATGTAAGTTATGATCTATATTTAAACAAATCTTACCATGCAAGTCAAAAAGCATAATATCATCAACAGGATTCTAATAAATACTCAAGATTAAGACTATCACATATATATGATCGTTACAATGATAAATTTGAATGCTCTATTTGTAATGGATGATTATTAAAGATTCATAACTTATCTGGTCCAATCCTATACAATCTTATTATATAAAGTACCTCCAATCTAATGTCTCTACGTTATAGCTTGTATGCGACTATTTCATTATAAATGAGATTGGACTACACTTATATAATATTTAATTAAAGATAACAAACTTTATTTAATTATTACGAACTATTTAGATTATTATCTATAAATTTTATCCCTAAGCATATAACACTTATATGCTAAATTTATAGTCACATAAATAATCATGGAATTTTCTTGATGTTTATTAAAGTATTCATAATGCATATAAGCAACTAAACTAATTTGTAAATGTCACATTAACAATACGTACAATGTCATTGCTTATAGGGCATCAATCCCAACAATCTCTAACTTGCCCTAAAGTAGGTGAGACATGTATCTTAGACCTAAGCCTTTCAAATGTCCCTTGAATCTCTTTACAAGTAACGTCTTGGTGAAAGGATGGTTGTTTTCTGATGCTATCTTCACAACTTCTACATCGCCTCAATGCACTATCTCTTTGATCATATGATATTCACTCTAGATGCTTTCCTTTTTTGTGGCTCCTGGGTTCTCTTGAACTTGCCACTGCACCATGTTATCACAATACAGTGTGAGAAATTTATCCATGTCTGGAACAATTACTAGATAATTTAAAAACTTACGGAGCCAAACAGCTTTTTTAGCTACATCACAAGCAGCCACATATTTAGGTTCCATAGTCAAATCGGCTATACATGATTGTTTGATACTTCTCTAAACTATGACTCCACCACCAATAGTAAACAACGATCCAGACATAGATTTATATGTCTTTGTCTAATTAAAAATCAAAATTAGTGTATCCAGTGGGAATCAAATTCTCACTATAGTATACTAGCATATAGTTTTTCGTTCTCCTGAGATACTTGAGAATGTGTTTAACCATTGCCTAATGATCTAATCCTAGGTTGGATTGACACCGATTGACTACACCCATCGCATAGCACATGTCAAGTCTTGTACACAACATGGCATATATTAAACTTCCCACTGCAGACACATAGGGTACTCGTCTCATGTTTTTTTTTCCTCTTGAGGTGTCTTAGGATACTGCTCTTTTGAAAGATAAGCTCCATGACATATAGGCAAATTACCTTTCTTGGAGTTTTGCATTGAAAATCTAATAAGCACCTTATCGATGTATGATGCCTGAGACAATGCCAACAATCTTACGACCTCTTATGAGTTGTATTCCAAGAACATAATTTGTCTCTCCTAAATCTTTCACTTGGAATTGGTTGGTGAGTCATTTCTTTACGTTACATAATTTCCCTACATTATTTTCAATGAGTAGGATATCATCTATGTAAAGAACTACGAAGACCACCTTCATATCTTTGATGTACTTATATACACAAGGTTCATCAATATTTTGATTGAAAGCATAAGACTTGATCGCCTCATCGAATCTTAAGTTCCAAGATTTTGAAGCTTGCTTAAGTCCATGGATGGACCTTTGTAACTTGCAAAATTGTTTCTCCAAACCTTTGACTACAAACCGTTCTGGTTACACCATATAGATGCTTTCCTCATGATAGCCATTCAAAATATAGTGTTGACATCTATTTACCATATTTTATAATAAATACATGTAGCAATGGATAAAAAAATACAAATGGATTTAAGCATAGCTACGGGCTAGAAAATTTCTTCATAATCAGCTTCCTCCTTTTGGGTGTATTCCTTTGCCACAAGCCTAGCTTTGAAACTCTCAACTTCCCCATCCAATCATCTTTTCTTCTTGTAGATCCATTTGCACCCTATGGGTTTTATCCCTTTACATAGATCTATAAGTTTTCAGACTGAATTATAGTACATTGACTCTATTTCAAGGTTCATAGCCTTTCGCCATTTCTCCGTCCCATAATCTTCCATTGAATGATGATATGTCAATGAATCATCCTCACCATTATCATAGATAGCAACATGTGCTTCTCTAATTTCCTTGTAGCGAGCAGGTGGTTTTACAACCTTCCCACTACATCGAGGTGGTATAACATCTTAATTTGGAGATGTGGTCTCTTCATCTTATCCTTTGACAATAGTTGTTAGTTACGGTATAATTTGATTAGAAAGTAACTCTTCAAGTATAATTTTGCTATCAGATTTATAGTTCGTCATATAATCATTCTTAAGAAAAGTGGCATTTGTTGATACAAATACTTTCTTCTCTTGTGGACTATAAAACAAACGTCCCCTCATCCTGTTTGAATATCCTACAAACAAGCATACTTTAGCATGTGGTTCCAACTTCTTGGCCTTTTCTTTTAGTACATGTGCTGGACACCTCATATACGGATATTTCGCATACTAGGTTTACGACCATTCTATAACCTAAGAGTGTTTTTAGAATTGACTTAGATGGAACCATGTTTAAAAGATACACTACAATTATAGCGCATATCCCTAAAATAAAGTAGGCAATGATGAGTAGCTTAGCATGTATCTCACCATATCAAGCAACGTCTGATTTATTCTCTTGGTAACACCATTCTGTTGTAGTGTTCTAAGTACGGTAAGTTATGATAGAATGCCATATTTTATCAAATAATCCTTGAACTCAATATCAAGGTATTCCCCTCCTAGATCAGATCGAAGAGTTTTCACCAACTTTCCTAATTGCTTTTTAGCTTTCGCTTGGAATTCCTTAAACTTCCAAAAGTTTCAGATTTCTTTTGCATTAGATACATGTATCCATACCTCAAAAAATTATCAATAAATGTGACAAAGTCTTTGTAATCACCATGTGCTTGTACATTAAATGAACCACAAACATCCGAATGTATTAGCTAAAGTAGTTCCTTGGCCCTTTCACCTTTTATAAAGAAAGGCCTTTTAGTTATTTTCCCTTCAAGACAAGATTCATAAACTGGTAGAGAACTAACTTTTAGTTCTCTTAAAGGACCATCCTTTACTAGTCTGTTAATCCTATCAAGGTTTACACGACCTAATCTAAGGTGCCATATGTATGTTTTTGTTGTGAAACAATACGTAGTAGAATTTTAAAAATTTTGAATTATTTTTCAAAACATAAGTTTGACATGCTATATAAATGAATTAATGACAGATCTTACATACCTCTTTTGTATACCGAAAATGGTAGGAATCTATCAAGAGAAAAAGGTTCCAAAAGAGCTTCAACCAACTGGTCTTTTTTGCTATTTTCTATCCACGATTGGAGTGTGGGTCATCACACGTCATATAGCTTTTCCTCTAATGACTCTCCTTCTAAACATTTGAGAAAACCTAGAGCCAAGGTTCTTGATATTGAGCAATAGCTCTTAAGGAGTTTCAGAGTTTCTCTTATTAGAGAACTCACTCTATGCTTCTCATATGATCTCAATAACATAGAAAGCTCACCCTTATTTTTAGTGGTCAAATCTGAAGTTAAACCTTATCAGATTAGGCCTCAAAATTTGAGTCTAGATCAACTTTTGATGAAAATGTGTGAAAATGTGTATACTGATTATCGCATGTTTAACATGCATCAACCTGCCAAATTTACTCCATCGGCCTATTGACAATGCGATAATCTGAAATCCTTATAATATCCTATTTTCACCTTGGAATCTTAGATAAAGCCTCAATTTTAATTCAAATAATCCAATAGAGAAGTTATCTAATTAAAACAATCATATACAGATAATCCCATAGTAAATAAATATTATCCAAATAATTCAACATGTTTATCTCAAAGTAATTTATAAAATTAATTCAACCGATAAACTAACATGAATTATTAAATCCAGTCTAATTAAATTTTAGCCAATCTAATAATTTAACATAAGCCACCATATGTAAAAAAACATGCCATATTGTAGGATTTATTATGAGTTAGCAAAAGGGACCTAATGGACATACATAAATCAAGCTCCTATAATTATAAAATATAATATCCTAGATATATATTTCATAATTATCAACTCCAACGCTACTTCACTAAAAGCTTAAAGCTGCACTCTTGAACAATATAAAATTACAAAGCTCTAATAAGCTGACCGTCCATTACATTTCATAATGTGTCACATCCAAATAGGATATTCATAATCGACTTAAGATAAATTTTGTTTTACCTTCCTGATTATTTTTGTCTTCTGTTCCATTATCTCACCATTAGAATACTTACTATTCATAAATAGTATACCATTCGTTTATACTTATGTATCCAAATGGTTGAATGCTTTAGTCTTCTAATTTCAAGATAATGCATGTAAGAGAATATCATCAATTCTATAAAAAAGGAACCATGGATTCCACATCTATGTATAACGAGTCGACGTCATTCAAGAGTCATGCCTTCAACGTATTGGTGTGTATACCATCATTAAATCAGGATGCCATCCTTTGGTACATCAAAATATATAAGTCAAGAATACGCGATTGTTAGTCATTTCGGGATTGAGGCACAACACATATAATTGTTTAAAGTAAATTGATTTTAAAAAACATAATTATTAACAAAATCATTTCAACTTTTTGTCCCGATCCAACATATCATCACCTATGACAATGTACTAATGTTTCTCTTTACTGAGTCCCACTTGATGACCAAGAAAAGCCATCTCTAGTTAGGGATGTAGACAACATAACAATCTTAGCATGAATAAAGCGCTCAACTTTATTCCCTCGATTACAGATCTTATCATTTAGACCATCACCTTTAAGATTCATGTTTTTCGCATAATTTATCCATCATATGCACGATCTTCAAGGTTTAGACTGACTGTCTTAGACTTTTTGTTTGCTTATCATACATTCAACACAAATGAACATAAAGAGGACAACATTTGGTACATGAATAATAAATAAACTCTTTATTAATAAAATATCTTCAAAAACATATTACAACATTTACTCCTTATGGTACCATGTCTAACAATCTCTCACTTGCACTAAGTGAGTAAATACAACATGTGTTGCATCCTAATAGCTTCTACACGCTTCTTGAAAACTTTTGTAGTTAGTGTCTTCGTGAAATTATCGGCTATATTTTCTTCAAACGTGATCTTACATACAGTAACGTGCCTAGTCTCAACGAAGTCCTTAATCACATAATACTTTTGATGAATATGCTTAATCTTGTTGTGAAATATTCGTTCCTTATCATTATCTATCGCTATAGTGTTATCACGATATAGTGATATCGCATTATCCATACCAGAAACTACCTTAAGATCCCCAAGAAACAAACGGAGCCACACTGTTTCTTTCGAAGCATCATTAGCTACCACATACTTAGCCTTTATTGTTGAATCGAAAGTGCAATCTTACTTGACACTTCTCCAAAAAATGGCGCCTCCACCTAGAAAAAACATGGAACTAAAAGTTAATCTTCTCGAATTTAGGGAAGATTAAAAATCTGAATCAGCGTATCTAAGAGGTGTTAGATCCTTATCGAATACACTGGCAAATAACTTTTAGTCCTTCTTAGGTACATGAAAATATGCTTTGCCACAACCTAGTGGTTTGGTCCTGAATCCGCCTGAAATCGACTTACTATCTCGAGTGCATAACAAATGCCTGGTCATGTACAAAGCATCATATACATGAGACTAATACTACCGAAGCATAAGGCATCTTCTTTATGTATTCTCTTTCTTCATTAGACTTTGGAGAGTCTTTCCTAGAAAAAGGAATTCTAGACCTAGATGGTTGCCCACCTTTCTTGGAATTTTGCATTGCATACTTCTCAAAAATTTTATCAATGTATACAACTTGGGATAAAGCTACTATTTTGTTCTTCTTCTCCCAAAAGATTTGGATACCCAAAGTATAATTAGCCTTACCCAAGTCCTTTATGTCAACCTACTTGGTTAACTAGAAGTTGGCCGATGACAATTCCCTAATGTCATTGCCAATTAGTAGAATGTCATCTAAATAGAATAGTAGAAAGACCACCTTCTTATACTTAATGTGTTTGTAAACATATGGTTCGTCTATGTTATGTTTGAATTCATAAGTCTTGATCACTTGATAAAATCTTATGTTCCAAGGACTGGAAGTCTGGTTAAGTCCATAACTTTAGTAGCTTATAGACCTTACCCTTTTGACCCTTAGCTTTAAACTCTTATGGGTGCACCATATATATGGAATCATCAAGATAGCCATTCTCTTGGCATCTATTTGTCAAATCTCATCGTTGAAAGCAACAACTATGAACAAGAAAATGCAATTAGACTTAAGCATGGCTATAGGGAAAAAATTTCCTCGTAAACAATTTCTTTTTTTTTGCATGTAACCCTTAGCTACAAGTCAAGCCTTATGGGTTTCAACTTTCCCAATTGCTGCTCCCTTTCTCTTATAGATCCATTTACACCCAATGGGTTTTTCCCTTTGAGAAGATCCATAAGTTCCTAGACTTGATTAGTCTCCATAGACTTCATTGCAATGTTCATAGCTTCTCTCCAGAGCTTTGAATCAACATCCTTAGTAGTCTCTGTGTGAGTGTAAGGATCTATGTCATTTTCAATCGATTTAGCCAAGTAGGCTTCACCATTGAACATATACCTCTCAGGTTGACACCTGATCCTTCCACTACACCGAAGCTCCCTAGGTTGTTATTCAATTGGTTTTTCTACATTAATTGGATTGGTCTTAGTTGGAACCCTTGGAGTGATTGAATTACTTGCCAACTCCTCAAGTAAAACTTTACTACAAGACTTAAAGTTGGTCATGTAACTTTTCTCAAGAAATATTGCATTCGTTAAGACCACGACTTTATTTTCATTCAAATTATAGAAATAACCCCCTTTAGACTCTTTTGGATATCCTACAAGCATGCAAACTTTTGAACAAGCTTCTAACTTGTTCGTTTCGTTGTATAGGACATGAGCCTAACATCCCCATTGCGAATATGGTTTAAGAATGTCTTCCTACAAGTCCACAACTTGTGAGGAGTTTCAGGAACCGATTTTGAAGGCACATTGTTCAAAAGATAAGATGCGGTTTGTAGCACATATCGCCAAAAGGAAAGAGGTAATGTCAAATAACTCATCATGGACCAAACCATGTCTAACAAAGTCCTATTCCTTCTCTTAGCTACGCCATTTTGTTGTAGAGTGCCCAGCACAATCAAATGGGATAAGATCCCATTCTCTAATAAGTGTCCCAAGAACTCATCGGAGAGGTATTCTCCACCTCGATTGGATTAAAGTGCCTTTATAGGTTTACCTAATTACTTTTTTGGTTTAGCCTGAAACTCCCTGAACTTGTCTAAAGTTTTGCTTTTATGATGCATTAGGTAGACAAACCTATATCAAGAGAAATCATCAATAAAAGTGACGAAGTACTTATACCCTCCACGTGCCCTGATGTTCATAGGACTACAAACATCACTATGCATCAGTTCAAGAACCCCTTCATCCCTATTACCCTTAGGCCCAAATGGTCTTTTGGTCATTTTGCTCTATAAACAAGGTTCACATTGTGGTATAGATTCTACCTTTAAATGACTTAAAGGTCTATCCCTTACTAACCTTTGAATCCTATTGAGGATAATATGACCTAATCACAAATGCTAAAGATAAGTCTTATAAGAGTGAGAAGTTTTAAGTCTTTTAGAATTATCATTGACCTTAATATTCAACAGTAAGTCCATCTTAGGTTTAATAAAAAATAGGTTGCTTTGCATCCATCCACTACAGATAAAGAATTGTTTTTACGAATAACAACTTCATTATTTAAGGAAACTGAATAAGAGTATAATCTCTCAAAACCAAAGTTTTATAATTATAAAAAAAAAGATGGACGTCTCTCACTGCTTCAGCCAACATTAAAGATCCATTGCCCATCTCAAGCATAAAGTGCTCATGTAGCAAACTTCTCATTTCTCTAAATCCCTTTAGAGAAACACATACATGATTAGTCGTTCTAGAATTTATTACCCAAATGTCACTTGATTCTTCAACTAAGCAAGTCTTAATAACCAGAAGCTTGCACCTACTTCCTTTAGATAGAAATCCTTACAATTCTTCTTTATATGCCTAATCTTCCTACTGAAAAAATTAGTTTCTTTGGGTTCCTCTTATTTTTCTTCTTATCCTTGCCATTCACTAGAATAAAAGATTTTCCATTCTTGGCTCTCTGCTTTTTTCCATTCCTAGAGTTAGGATTAGAACTAGATGCAACTGCCAAGTTTGCCTTGCCACTAGTCAGAGCTTCCCTGATCAAATTTTTGAATTCTTGTAATTGCTTCATCAACTCAATAAAGGTCACATCCTGTCTATTGCTCAAATTATATGAAGCTCTAAATGGGATGAACTCCTTAGACAGTCTCAAAGACTATAGTCATCTATGACTCAACATCAATGTCAGCTCCATGGGTTTGACACTTAGCAAGGTAACACATGACCAACATCACATGCTTCTTTATAGGACTCCCCAACCTTTATTTATAGTTTAAGAGTTTCCAAAGAGGCCTTTGCCGCTTTGTCAAGACTTGACCTCCAAACATGTCATCAAGATTATCCAAAATCTACCGAGTAGTCTCATAATCTTTATGTTGAGCCTGTAGCATATTATTCATCTTAGCCATGATATAGTAGTGGACCTGATCATTAGCTTCTTTTCAGTGAATATACACTTGGATTTGTTCATTAGTGGATTTGCTAGTAGGCGTTAGAGGACATGGTATGGTTAGCACAAATTTCAGTTTCTCAAAGTATAAGACAAAATTAAGGTTTCATTTCCAATCATTGTAATTCTCACTAGTTAAGATGTTTTTATCTAGTATCAATGATAAAGCATTTTTAGACATTTTAATCTGTAATAAAGATTCATATACCAAATATAAGCAAACATTCCACAATAGTTTAGTTAACACAAACAAGTAAGCTTACAATTGTGTTTATATGTTAAAACCTTCAAAATATCACAGCCTTACAATGATGATTCTTAACTCAGAATTCAACAAGCCACCTTGGGGAGACTTGCCAAATTAAATTAGGAACACATATCCCCTCCAATTAATATAAGCTGTCCAAGACCCATCTGATCTAGCATATATAATAATCATTTTCTTTGGTCATTAATTTTATTAACAGAGTTCCTTGGAGAGGTTAATAAGAAAATTAATCTTGAGTGTATAACCATCATTTAAACTATTTAATCCATAGTTTATAATCGCAACCTTGGGATAATCAATAATAAACCATTCTAAAGCAAAATATCCTTTCAGAGATCCAACCCCATATATGATGAAATCTCTTCCTCGACCATGTGCTACTTATGGACTACGATGGAGGTCATAAGTCCTCTCTTCAAAAACCTTTTCCCACTCTATATGGTATGTTATCAACATATAGACAAGCAAAGCAACATGCATAGCTACAAGCAAAATAATAAATAGACATAATATCATGGTTCCATCCCAAATAAAAGAAAATAAAGATTACAAAAGATCAATTGAAATATATTATCGATTCTTCATCTTGTATCTTCTTGTTGTATCCTTATTCATGTGACATTCATCTTCAATTCTTCCATCTCTTATAGATCAAAAAGGGTTATTTTTTTGGTCATTATAAAATTTCATGTTTCTCAAAATTGTCTCAAAAAAATAAAAAACTACACTAAAAACACACTTTTTTGGAAAATGTTTTGCCCGTTGTAGGCCCGTCGAATTGGGATATTGGCCTATTGGTCTACAACCATCGGCTTATGGACCTGGAGAGTTCGGCCTACCAACTAGTGCTGAACCTAGTTTTTTCTAGATTTAAAAAAAATTATTTTTAAGTAGTTTTTAAATTTTATTTTAACCATTTTGAAAACATAAGAAATTTTATAAACACATAAAAAACATAGAACTCCAATCATTTCCATCTTATAGATCTATCTTCACTTGAAATAATTATTTTAGTACATATTTTACAAATTAAAATTAAAATAATAAATCCTAGATAGTGATGTCTAAGAATATAGACCTATTGGTAATTTCAAAATTAAGACACGACACATACGATTGTCTAAATTGAATTGATTTAAACAAATGGAAGTATTAACCAAATTAATTCATCACCATCTAGGATTTATTATTTTAATTTTAATTTGCAAAATTTGTATTAAAATAATTATTCAAAGAGAAGACGGATCTAGAAGATGGAGATGACTAGAGTTCTATTGTTTTTCTATGTTTATAAATTATGTTTTTGAATTATTGAAAATAAAATTGAAACTACTTTCTACACTATTTCTAGAAAAACATTGGTTCAACATGGTTGATAGGCTGAACCTTTTGGGTCAATAGACAAATTGTCATAGACTGTCAAGCTGATCTAAAAGTTTGGTAGGCTGGCAGCGATGTAGAATAGTTTTCAAAAAAGATGCTTTTTTAGTGTAGTTTTTTTTTTTTTTTTGTTTTTGAGACAATTCTAAGAAACATGAAATTTTGTGATAACCAGAAAGACAAAACCTTATGAAGAAAGATACAACAAGAAGATATAAGATGAAGAATCGATTATATGTTTTGATTGATCTTTTGTAATCTTTATTTTGTTTTATCTAACATGGAACTATGATATTACGGCTATTTATTATTTGGTTGTTGCTTTGCATGTTGTTTTGCTTGTCATATTATAATATGATTTACTTTGTATGTTGATAACATGCCATGTAAAATAAGAAGTGTCACTCATTAAAATTTGTTCATGTATGTTAACATAAAACCTTGATTTTTAAAATATTGAGTGGAAGAAAGTTTTCGAAGAAAGGACCTAAGGCCTCCATCATTGATGCATAAATAGCACATTGTGAATTTGAACCCTAAGAAGTGATTTCATCAAGTACCAGGTTGGATCTTCAAAGGGATAATTTATTAATTTATCATTATACATCCCTAGGTTGCGATTATAAATCATAGATAAAATACTTGAAACGATTGTTATATACTTAGGATTAATTTTATTATTAACCTCCCCTATGAGCTCTATTAATGAAATTAATGGCCAAAGAAAACGATTATTAGTATATACTATATCAATAGGTCTTAGATGACATATATTAATAGGAGGAGATCCATGTTCCTAATTGAATTTGACAAGTCTCCCCTAAGCGGCTTGTTGAATTTTGAGTCAGAATTATTGTTTTAAGGTTGTAATTTATTTTAAGGTTTTGACACATAAACACAATTGTATGATTACTTGTTTATGTTATCTTACTAAACTGTTGTGGAATGCTTGCTTATATTTGCTATATGAATCTTTATAATAGATTAAAATATATAAAAATACTTTATCATTGATACTCAATAAGAACATGTTAACCAGCGAGAATCATAATGATCGAAAAAGGAACCTGAATATCATAATTTTCTTTGAGAAACTAAATATAATTTTAATTAAAAATAGAAAGTGTTGATGCTTATCGAGTTCCGGTGATGGATCAACACCATGTGCAGTGGCGCACGGTGTTTAGCTCTTCCTTGTTCATCTCTGCCTAATCTGGTTGACCTATAACAAGAAGAGGGATCCCTCGGAGGCAAGAAATGGTCAGTAAACAAAAAAAGGGCTCTTCCATGCTCAAGGCAGGGGTTGCTCGATAGAGGTCAGGAACTAATTAGGTGGGAAGATGCTTGCTTGCTAGAATGCAATAAATGCATCCTCTTTATAGGCTGCCACTTGGATCAGGTATTAGGTGGGTTTACCCACAACCCGAGTATCACATCAAGGCGTGTCAGGTGGCAAGTGATAAGTGTCATATCCCTCCATCGGTGATGAGCTCTCATCCGATGGTGAGTTGTTTGCCATTTGATAGCTAGTGATGGCGAGTAGCTGTCTACTTTGTCAAAGGAAGGGCGCGACCTGAGTTGGTATTGAGTTCGAGGAGGTAGCCTAAGGAGGTACGGCCTGGGGGGCCTTGAGGAGCACCTCAAACTAGAGACCCAACATCATAGGGGGCAGTCATGAGCTCCACATACCTTGCTGAGCTGTTTTGGCCGACCACGTAGAGTTTAGCTCCTCGGCGGTGACACCAAGCTCACCCTCAACTATAGCCTCCCAGTTCACCTGGTCGGTGTCTGGCCAAGTGGACTATGCCGAGTGGGTCAGGTTGGCTCAGAATAGAATGTCAAGTGCTGTAGCGAGGTGGTGAGAAACAATGTCTATGATCGACTGCGCTGCCTGTCAGGCGTAATGATTGCGCCTCTTCGTTTTCTACTCCCAAATTTCCCACCTAAAATGGCTATAAATAGGCCCCCTTTCTCTATCAATTTCCACACATGATCAAAGTGATTTCCCTGTATTCCTGAGTTTTAGATGCCGAGCTACAGTTAACAGCTTAAGGACTCTTCATTCCCAAGCTTTTCAGTACCAAAACAGGTAATTTCCCGAGGAGTGGGAGAAAATGAGTAACTTGTCGGATTCCTAGAATATTAATATTTCCTAGTCGAAAAGTAGTCTTGAGGCTGGTACTCCCACCGTGGAAATTGACATTGAGAGCTTTTCCTCAGAGCAGGACGGAGCTAACCGATTAGCCAAAATATTGAGGGTCGACTCCTAGACCATCCCCCAGCAGAAGTTCCTTAACCTGCTAGATGGGGAGCGCCTGATAAGGCCCTGCAGGGGCGAGGACCCTTATATTGGAGCAACAACTGCCAGCACATCCTGAGTTACTGCCCAAGAACAAGCTAGGCTAGAGGCCACATATAACGTTTCGAGCACTTTCGAAAGAGACTTCAGGGCCTCTGTCTCGGTTATTGGCAGAGTAACTGTTGACATTTTCGATGAGGAGTAGAGAGCCGAGGAGGCAGGACCAGTTGAAAGCCCCCCAAGGATGAGAGGGTTAGGGTAACTCAAGTCCAAGGTGTGACTGCTTATAGGATTATCTGGCTAGGGTAGACGTCAGCAGTGGCATACACCAGTGCCATGATAGAGTCTCAGCTGGAGGACTTGCACACCGAGTTTGACATCCCAAATGACGTCATCCTCATCATGTCGGAGGAGGATGACTCCCCTTTAACTCCACTAGAAGGGTGTATTACCCTATACACAGAGTTCTTTGGAACAGGGCTACGCCTGCCTCTTCATCCCTTTCTCTGCTTGGCACTAAATGATCTAAACGTGTGCCCGGCATAGCTTAACTCGAATAGTTACAGGCTGCTGATTGGGATTTATATATTATGGAGGTACTACCAGCGTACCGAGATGCCGTGGAGGCATTTAAACAAGTCTACAAGATGAAGCAGCTTCCTTGGCAATCTATCTAGTACTATGTCACCGGCTTTAGGAAGGACTTTATGTTGGGCATCCCTGACTCGGACAAACTGAAAATACGAGTGGTTCTACATCGGGGGCAATTACTTAGTCTGAGTCGATGAGGCTGTCCCTGAAGACCAACGTGTCCTGAGAACCTTTGAGATTAGGCACGTGTGGAGCAAAAGGCCATGTGCATCGAGCCATGTCATCAGGGCAGTCGAAGATCTATTTGAGAAACTAGAGGTGAGGATGCAGCAGTCATTTCTGCTCAACAAGGATCAACAAGGAGATCCTCTCCCTCTACAGTTGGTTCGGGGAACCCAGTGGAATAAATCCCCCTTCAAACTCTCAACCTGCTCGGTCAGCCGAGTAGGTGACTGACCGAGCAGGTGACTGACATGAGGCCGAGCGCCGTGGACATCCCGGGGCCAAGCACTTCTTGATCCGGGTGGCCGATGAGGGAGCCACTATCGTCCAGCTCCAAGGACTCGTTGAGTGGCTCCTTCGACGTAGGGCCACCTGTAGCAGACGAGGACCTCGAGAACGTGGTTCGGCTCCTATACCCGTCTCGTCAGCTCTAGATTGGAGGCTTGTCTTGAGTTTTTTTTTTTTTTTTTTACGCGCCGACCTGGTTTTAACTTGTGTCAACTTTTCATTGCAGAAATGTCTTCCCAGCCGAGCACTACGGAAGAGAGGCTTGCACTGATGAAGGGCCTCCGGAAGAGGAAGGGCAAAGCCGTGGTGACCAAGAGGAAACGTAGGAGAACCCTAGGGACTGAGCTTCCGCCACGGCCCGAACAGCTACCCACAACATTCCAAGAACAACCACCTCAGCCGACAAGGACTAGGGCTTTGTCAAGTGAAACCCCTCTGGCTGACCAAACTGTGGTTCCCTCCTCGGGAGACATCTCGAGGAGGCAAGCAAATTACCACTGGCACATCCTTAATCACCTTGAGGATGCTGTCCCTCTGGAGGATTTTTTATGGAACCTCCAAAGGGAGGATTTCCAGGGGTTGTCTGAGGTAGCCTTCTACGCAGTTGCCCAGGTAAATGCTTAATTGCCTGCTTCCTTCCTTTGCCTTTTCATTCTTTACTACCTTCTGGGCTGATCAGTTTCATTTTTCTCAAACGAGTGCCCTTGTGCACATGACTTATGCCACCAGGTTGAAGGAATTCAACCTCGAGAAGGAGAGGCATAAGAAGACCTTCCTTAGGTGGAAGGGAGTCGAGAAGGAGCTTGGTGAGAAAATCATCCAGCTAGATCAAATCAAGATGTCCTTTGCTCAAGCCAAGGAGGAGGCGAGGAAGGTGAAGGAGGAAGCCTTCCAAGCGAAGGTAGAGGCCGAGGAGGCAAAGAGCTCTGCTGCTCTGCTCAAGGGTTAGCTGGAGGCCTCTCAGGCAGAGAATAGATGATTTTTGGAGGAGCTCCCTAATCGACTTGGGCAGGCCGTGGAGGAGTTCAAGGCCTCAGAGTACACCGATTACTACAACTTTGGAATGACCGACCTCTAGGACCATCTGATCAAGTAGCATCCCGAAGCAACGGGCTTTGACTGATCCCTTATAGTCGAGCTCGAGTAGGGTGCAGCTTAATAGCCAGTAGAGGAGGTCGTCAAAGTGGACAACGATGATGATGAGGACTAGCAAGGTGTTGGCGGTGGTGAGGACAATGCTGGGGCTGGGTCCCAGACTTAATGTGTATTTTTTATTTTTTATTTTTGTACCCAGGCTCGGGAGGTGCCTGGTTAATTGTACCTCCCCACTCTTTCTTTTTAATGAAAACTTCTTTCCAAGTTCATTGCTCCTCGGATTTTATATGTTTAGTATTTCATATTTTCCAAGTGCAATCATTCTCGGATAGATATTTTTGAATTTCACTGAAGAGATCCTTAGGAACAGAATTTTAACCTGTTTCGTCAAATTAACATAGACTTCGAACAGAGTCTATTAGAGAATCTAGACTAAGTTGGATGCTCCCAAGGAGAGACATTCTCAAACTTAGTTCTCTAAGCTCAAAGCTTTTATTATATAATCCAGACTAAGTTGGATGCTCTCAAGGAAAGATATTCCCGAACTTATTTTTTGAGCTCCTCTTTTTAGTTCCATCACTGCCAAGTTTCAAATCTCGGCAGTTAAAAAGTTAATCTGAGTTGTGTGTCCCAACTTTCGGCTAGGCAAAGCACAACGGTGTGTGTTAGCCCGTTACCCTATCATCCCCCTAGACTTGTTTAAGTTTAAAAGAAACTTGTACAAGTCTAATAGGGGTCGGGCAATTATTATGCTAAAGCGACTTAATTACGGGCGATCTGCGTGGCAACAGACATAATTGGCTGATACCTAGTTAGCCCCCCAGCCTAGTTAAATAGGAAGTTTTCAGGAGTTATGGCCTGGTCCTCCGGGCTAGAGTTATGGCCCCTCTTCTGGATTTATTCCTTAAACACAAATTGCTCAGCGGAATAGTGTAGGAATTTACATTTCATTGATATGTCGTATTTACATTCCAGTCCTATTCAATAGGTCTAGTTACAAAAGAATGTAGCCAGAGGTCAAAAACTGTTTCCGATAATGGTTAACAAAAGAATCTTTTAAGTAGCTCGACATTCGAAGGATGACTAAGCAAGCTGCCATCCATGTTGGATAGCATGTAAGTTCCTGGTCGTACAATGTCTATGACCTTGTATGGTCCATCCCATTTTGAACCAAATGCTCCGACCACGGGTTGTGGAACTGTGACCTTCTTAAGTACCAAATCCCTAATTTTGAAGCTCCTCGGTTGGACTTGCTTGTTGTAGTACAAAGCAACAACTTGATTCCGATCTGCGTTACGAATCGCTGCCCAGTCTCTCTTTTCTTCAAGTAGGTCAAGCTCAAACATCATGACCTTAGCATTTTGGGTTTCCTAGTAATTTTGGACTCTGAAGCTTGGTAATCCAACCTCAACGGGGATAACAGCTTCCGCCCCATATACGAGCGAGAAGGGTGTCTCTCTGGTAGTAGTCCGAGTAGTTGTTTAATAGGCCTAGAGCACCTTTGGGAGCTTGTCAATCCATGCTCCCTTGAGGCCCTCGAGCTTCTTCTTCAAGTTATCCTTGATTGTTTTGTTGACCGCTTCCACCTACCCATTACTTTATGGGTAGCTCGGAGAAGAGAAAACTTTCCTAATGCCGAGCTGTTCACACAGGTGGAGTAGACTTGCTGCTTTGAATTGTTTTGCGTTGTCGATCACGATAGTGTGTGGGATTCTGAACCTACAGATGATATTCTTCCATACGAAGTTGGTACATTTTGCCTCAGTCATATTGGAGCACGGTTCCACTTCAACCCACTTGGAGAGATAATCAATAGTCACGATACAATACTTGAATTGAGATCGGGCTGGCGGAAGGGGCCCGATTAGGTCGATGGCCCATTTCGCAAAGGGCCATGCTGATGTAACCAAGGTTAGTGGCTCGGCATGGTATCTGGGCACCTTGGCAAACTACTGGCATTTGACGCACTTCGGCGTGAAGTCCTTGCAATCCTGTTCCATGGTCGGCTAGTAGTAGCCTTGCCGAAGACATTTTTGGGCCAGAGATTGCCCCTAGAATGGTCTCCGCATAGGCCCTCGTGGATCTCCTTCATTATGTATTTGGCCTCCTTGGGCCCTCTGCACTTGAGGCATAGAGTGGTGTAGCCACGCTGATATAATTTCCCACCGATCATCGAATATCGGGCTGAGCTATTATGGATCTAACATGCTTTCTCTTTGTCGTTGGGCAATTCGGCTATGGTCAGGTATCGAATGCTCAGGTCCATCCATGTGGTCATATGTTCTTCGACTACACTCGACACTTCTTTGTTTATGCTTGGATCAAACAGCCTCTCAATGGGGACTGAAGTTAGATCATTGTCACCAAGTCCTAAGGCAAGCTGAGCAAGAGTGTTGGCCTCTGAGTTTTCTGATCTAGGAATCTACTTGAATAAGTAGGACTTAAATTGTCCGAGCAGCTGTTTGACTTCTTTTAAGTATGCGGATATTGACTCTGTTCATGCCTAGAATATTTCGGTGACTTGTTGAACAACCAACATTAAGTCACTGTGGATAACAATACGATCCACCCCAAGATCTCCAGCAATCCGTACTCTGCTTTGTTGTTCGAAGCTTTGAAGTCAAATCTAAGTGCGTAGATCACTTTATATCCATCTGGACTTATCAATAATAGCCCGACGCCCGAACCATCCACACAAGAAGATCCATCCACAAAAAGTTTCCATTCTAGTTTGGAGGCGGCATGACTATCACTGCAACTGGGGGTGTCTGGTACCATTAAGGGCGCTTTCTTAACCAGCAGCATGCCTTGCTCAATATTAGTAAATTTGACAATAAAGTCTACTAGGGCTTGAGCCATGATGGCCGTTCTCAGCACAAATTGTACATCGTATTGGCCAAGTTCCACCGACCATTTAACCATCCGACCTTATATCTCCGAGCTCTGAAGGACTTGCCAGAGTGGGAACTTGGTTGGAATTTTTATAGTATGACCTTGGAAATAGGGCCGTAGCTTCCGAGCAGAGGTGACCAAGGTGAAGGCCAACTTCTCAAGTGGTGGGTACCTCTCCTCGGCACCCTGAAACACATGGCTTGTAGAATAGACCGGCTTTTGGGCACTGTCTTCTTCTAGGACAAGAACTGAGCTCACGGCCTTCTCAGACACTGCTAGATAGGCAGTCAATATTTCTTCGGGCAAAGGTTTGGATAGGAGCAGGGGTATGGCTAAATATCTTTTTAGATTCTAGAAAGCTTCCTCATAGTCCCTGCTCCATTCAAACCTCCCCTTAAGTGCCTTAGAAAATGGGTAGCACTTTTCAGTAGCCCGACAGACAAATCTAGAGAGAGCCGCAATCATGCCGATGAGTTTGTACACTTTCTTCACAGTCTGAGGTGAGTGCAAGTCTATAACGGCTTGAGACTTTGCTAGATTGACCTTAATGCCTCATCCGTTAACCAAGAATCTAAGAAATTTGCCCGAACTAACACCAAACACTCACTTTGTCGGGTTGAGTTTAATCCCGTATTCCCAAAGTATGTTAAAACTTGCTCGGAGGTCAGCCATTTGATCCCTTGCTCGGACAAATTTGACTAGCATATCATCCACGCAGACCTCCATCATTTTACCGATCAACCATGCAAACATCTTGTTAACCAGGTGTTGATAGGTTGGCCCGGCATTCTTTAGGCCAAAGGGCATTACCACATAGCAGTAGAGCCCCTGGTCAATAACAAAAGCTGCTTTTGATTGGTCCTTCTCGGCCATCCTAATCCGGTTATATTCGAAATAAGCATCCATGAAGCTAAGCAGCTCGTGTCCAGCCATCACATCCACCAGTTGGTCTATCCGAGGGAGCCAAAAGTAGTCTTTCGAGCAAGCCTTGTTCAAGTCAGTGTAGTTTATGTAGACTCACCATTTCCCGTTGGCCTTCTTGACAAGAACAACATTAGCTAACCACTCAGGATATTTGACTTCTTGGATGAATCTAGCCTTGAGAAGCTTCTGGACTTCTTCATTTATAGCAATGTATCTTTTCAGATTAAAAGCCCATCTCTTTTATATCACCAGCTTGTGGTTGGGTTCGACATTGAGCCGATGACAGATTACGCTAGGGTCAATGCCGGGCATGTCCTCGTGTGACCACGCGAACACATCCTGATATTCGGTAAGGAGCCCCTCGAGGTCTGCCTGGATCTCAGGTTGCAATTGGGATTCGAGTTGGACAGTGCGCTCAAGATGCTCGGGATCCAAGCTGAATGAAACTAGGTCCTCGACTGAGGTGGCCCTTACTTCTTCCTCAGGAAGTCGGGGATCAAGATCAGATAGCATCTTGGGTTGCTGGTCAGCAGGAAGTTCCATGTCATTGACCATGTAAATGGTCGGGACGTTCAATCGCTGGGAGATCGTTGTAAGAATGGCATTGGTGTAGCAGGCTCGAGAGTCTCTCTGGGATGATCGGATGACTCCAACCCCATCCTCTATTAGGAATTTCATTACTAGGTGATATGTAGAGACTATGGCCTTTAGCACATTCAACATCAGGCGGCCGATGATGATGTTGTATTAGGAGGGTTTGTCGATGATCAGGAAGTCGACGACGCGTATGACCTGAGCAACACCCTCTCCGAAGGTCACTAGTAGGGCAACCTTCTCAACTACTTAGACGCATTCTCCCGTGAAGCCGTAAAGCGGGGTATGGACTGGGACTATGGTAGCTTTGTTGATTTTCATTTTGTCAAAAGCTTGTTTGAGTAGGATGTCAACCGAGCTACCATTATCAATCAGCACTCATTGCACTATGTTGTTAGCGATGTGCAACTCGCAGACGAGGGCATCATTGTGTGGGTGGATTAACTTATCTACCTCCTCCTCGGTAAATGTGATCGAAATGTCTTGCTATCAATAGATCTTGTTTACATGCTCGGACATGTTATTGAACTCACCCCGTTTGACCTGCTGAGCTTCTCGGACATAAGCTTGCCGCCCACTCGAGGTGTCCCCAGTGATAAGGCCTCCAAAAATCATGTGAACGATGTTAGGGGGTTTCAAGGTGTTCCCACTATCGTTATGCCAGCGACTTTGACCATCTCAGCCCAATTAGTCATTTCTCATAGAGGCTGAGCCTAGGGGTATAACCCATTCAACGAATTTCCTTAAATGTCCTTCTCGAACCAATCTTTCAATCTGTTCTTTTAGCTAAATACATTCGTAGGTATTGTGTCCCACATCCTTGTAGAACTCATAGTATCTAGTTTGATCCCGCTTTATTTTACTGTACAGATTTATCCCGTCCACTTGAGTGAGTACCTCGTCTATTGTTGCTACCAGGGGGTGTAACTTTGAAACTTCCTAGTTGGCACCTTCGGCTTTTCAGCTTTCTTCTCCTTCTTTGGCTTCTTGTTCTGCTCGGCACTTAGCTATTCTGGTGCTTTCTTCTGCTTCTTCTCTTTCTTGGTTCCACTAGAGCTAGCCTCCTCTCTGCAGCTTTTCATGTATTCTGCCACATCGGCGTGCCTCTGAGCATAGTTGAGCATCTATGAAAATGTGCTTAGTTGCTTGAAGGCCAAAGACCAAGTTAGCTTCTCGTCTCTGAGACCCCCCATAAAAATATGCTTTAGGGTCTCGTCCTTGACGCGTTTGACCTCAAGAGCTACTCGGGTAAACCTATTAATCTAGTCTAGGATGTTTCTGTCCCTTTGCTTGACGGTGTACAAATATGTGATTTCCTTCCTCCTCGTCTTCGTGGTGGAAAAGGTTACTAAGAAGGCATAGGCGAGTTAGCGAAAAGAAGTAATAGAGGTTGGCTCAAGACGTCTGTACCATTGCCGAGCTAGGCCAATGAGGGTCAACAAGAAAGCCTTGCACATTGCCGTGTCACTGGCATTCTGAAGGAGCATATGTCCTTGGAACAATTCAAAATGCTTGTCGGCATCTATGGTCCCGTCATATGCTTTGATCTATGGGACCTTGAATTTAGACGGCATGGGGCCGTTCATTATCATGTCTGGGAACGGCTGATCCAGGGCACCTATGTCTTCCAAGCCAAAACGATTGTTATGAATCTCATCGCTTTGGCGTTGTAGCTCTCGAAACTGGCGATTGTTTGTATCCTCAGGCAGTTCGACCCTGTAGGGTGCTTCGCCCTTTACATGATCACCTGCTCTGGGTTGTCGGTTTTGTTGTGCTCTTCGACGTCCTAGCTGGTCAAACATGGAAGCTTGGGAACCTTGAGGTGACGGTACCCATGCCACCTGAGGACCAAGCTGGCCTTTTTGGACGAGTCTGTTATTGGTTGAGAAGCCGCGCGTGGAGCCTCAGGAATGCTCAGAATCTACTTTATTGGGGTTGCCAACATCCCGTCCTGCTCATCCTCTAACCTGGTCAGCCGGGGTTAGAGGAAGAAGGTTGGGTGCAGGCTAGCGTTGAGCTTGCTATGCGAGCTGCTGCGTTAGTATTCGGACAACGTTGGTGAGTTCTCAGATTGGATCTTAGACGACCGGGTCTTATGCTTGTTTGACCCTGGCCATGCTCCCTTGTCCCCCAAATTGGGATCTCGTAGTTTGAGGGCGGCCCCTAAGCCTGCTAGGGTTTTGATGCTAGTTTTGTGCGTCTCGGGCATTCCCACGCATTACCATCTTGGACCTTAAGCTAGCTGTGGCTGGTGTTCTTGTATGAAAGGTGCGGAGCCATCTTTCTAGCACCAAAATGTTGATACTTACCGAGTTTCAGCGTCAGATCAACACCATGTGCAGCAACGCACGGTGTTTAGCTCTTCCCTATTCATCTTTGCCTGATCTAGTCGACTTGCAACAAGAGGAGGGACGCCTCGGAGGCATGAAATGGTCAGTAAACAAGAAAGGGCTCTCTAATGCTTAAGGTAGGGCTTGCTCGATAAAGGTCTGGAACTAGTTAAGTAGGAAGATGCTTGCTTGCTAGAATGCAATAAATGTGTTCTATTTATAGGCTGTCACTTGGACCGGGTATTAGGTGGGTTTTACCCACAACCTGAGTGTCACATCAAGGTGTGTCAGGTGGCAAGTAACAAGTGTCATATCCCTCCGCCAGTGATGAGCTCTCATTCGACGGTGAGTTGTTTACCATTTGGTAGCCAGTATTTGTCATTTTCTCTCTGGATACTCTAAAAAATATTATGTATAAAAGTTCTAAGATAACTGTTATCTCTTTTCTTTTTATAATTGAGCAGCTAGTTATGTATTTAATTAATTATAATTTATTTTAAATTTAAAAAACCACCCACTAAACTCTTTAGTGGGTGAATCACATACACCCATATTAAGTATATAAGGGAGGTGTTTTAAAACACCTCCATGTTTTTTTTTTTGTTTTTTTTTTTGAAATACAAATTATGTGATCATAAATATGTACAATACATATATATATATATATATAGATATGTATTTGAACAACAAAATCAATCCACGTTCAGATATTTATATATACATCGCATGTCTATATATATATATATATTCAAAACGTAAAAGAATGACACACATGATTTCATAATATACATATTAATTTAATTTAAATGAATCATATATATATTTGAATTCAAAAAATAAATCATATTTATTTAATAATCAATTTCAAATTAATCAATTAAATATTTAATTTTATGTCCATATTGGAAAAAACAAAATGTGGTCCTACTACGAATGTATCAAATACAAAATTTAAATTATATTTAAATAATTTTATTATTCAAATATTATTAATTAATTTAAAACATATTTAATTAATCTCATTAATTAAACATAATTAATTAATTAATTAATACTCAGTTAAATGTGACAACATTTATCACATTCAATTATGTGTCACAAAGAATATTCTTCTATGTCACATTAATATAGCAAGTGTGAATTAATTAATTTGAAATTTAATAATTTCAAATTAAATATGTATAATTTATTCTTATGCATTAAATCTAATACAATGTTATAGAGGTGGCATTAAGGACCTATAGACCTGTAACTCAAGCTCTAATAAATTTAATAATTAATTAAACTCTTTAATTAATGTGCCAAATTTATTAGTTTTAGTATTACTTCATTAAAAACTTGAAACTGAACTCTTGAAATTTTAGTGAAAATTGCTCAAAAAAATCAACTAGTAGTCCATCGAAATAATCATTACATATAGGTCAGTCCTCCATAAATAGTTCATAATACAAGCTAGGTTCAATTTCTATTCACCTTTCTTATTATATCTTTATCCTTGAGTTCTAATAATTCTCTAATGAATAGTTAATTAATAATCTTATAATGAACAAGCGTCTATTATTCAAATCTTAAATCACCACTCAAGAGCATATTTTTCCAACTTCCATATGGAAGGAATGGATTTCTTATTTATATAATATTATTCCCAACCATATATTCCATTATATTTCCTAGATGCTAAGTTATGATCTATATTTAGACAAATCTTGCTATGCAAGTCAAAAAACATAATGCCATAAACAAGAGTCCAATAAATACTTAAGATTAAAACTATCATATATGTGATCAATATAATGATAAATTTGAATGCTCTATTTGTAACTGATGATTATTAGAGATTTATAATTTATCTGGTCTAGTCCTATATAACCTCATTATATAAAGTACTTCCAGGGTAATGTCTCTACATTAAGAGCTTAGATAAGACTTTTTTTATTCAAAATGAGTTTGGACCGCGCTTGTAATATTTAATTAAAGATCTCAAACTTTAATTAACCATTACAAACTATTTAGATTATTATCTATAAAGTTTATTCTTAAGTATATAACACTTATATGCTAAATTTATAGTCACATAAATAATTATAAAATTTTCATGATGTTTGTTAAAGTACTCATAATACATATATGCAACCAAACTAATTTATAAATGTCACTTTATTTATTTATTAATAATATGTACAATGTCATTGCTTATAGGGCACCAATCTTAACAAGAAGAGACATGTTATAAATCTTCAAATGGTCACAACATACTAATAATAAAATATCAAAGTCAATCCATATCAAAGTATTGGTAATTAATATACGGTGTACCATGCACATTTAATATCCTACATTATTCAATCTGTGGTGTATCTGCACACTTAATATCCTACACTACATTAATTCTAGGTAAAATCATAGTCTCAAAAACTAAAACCACGTAATTGAAAATTAAATGTTAAGGTAACTTGAAAATAAGTCAGGGGAGCTGTATCCCTACCCATGCCTCCATCATCTTCATTCTTATTTCAAGCCTAATCTACCATGACTTGGTTGTAAGGTTCTTCCTATTTGTGCCTACATGATGAATACACTTAATGAGATGTCGCTCAACAAGTATGAACATAAATCTCACAAAAACTTCAAAGAAACTATGTGATGCATGAATAATTGTGAACTTGTCTATTTATGAATAGGTTCATTTAATAAAATTGTCTTTGTTGTTAGGTCCTATGTACGTATTGGATATGCATGACCAGTGAGGAGTTAGGATAGCTAGCCACAAACATCGCCGAAGGTCTTTCTTACAACTTAAATGTCATGGGGTCGTTTGGTTTAGTTTTCAAAAAGTTTTCTCCCATTTTCAAAAACACAAAATATGAATCTGTTTTTAAAACAACGTTTGATTGAAACTTTGTGTGAAATGGAATGAAAAATACTTCTAAAATACACAAAAAATTTATTTAGATTTTGAAAACAGAAAAATTTGTTTTCGATTTTTTCAAAACGTCATTCTTGTATAAGTGACCAACTCAGCCCCCCTTGTCCTCTCTTGCGAACTCCACCCATAACCACACTAGAGACCTACCTCACCAGCACCCACCCAATCTCACTGGAGTACCCCTACCATAGTCCACTAGCTCAACCTCTTTCCAACACTGATGACTACAGCACTAGCTTGTTTATGACGGGAGGGAAACTCACAAAAAAGCCATGCTCGATGAGAGGGAAGTCGCGATAAGTCTAATGTTTGTGTGGGTGAGCAATAGATCTTGGTGAGGGCGTCTATCTTTACTGGTGACACTATCAATGGGGCAAGGCTTGTCGATCCCTGTGCTGCATGGGCCATCGATTCCTGCATCCAATAGGCCGTCGATCTGTAACAAGGCTATCGAGGGGGGCTGGGTCCATCAGGGATGGGGCTAGGTCTATTGTCATTGTTGTTGCAGCTTACGTGATTGAGCCATCGCCAGCATCCTGACCTCATTAGAGCAAAGGAAGAGGAAGGGATTCCTCTTATTAATATAAACAAAATATGATTTTCTTGGCTAGATGATAAGACAAATCTTAAAATGTCACGCCTAAGGGTACGGGAGGTGACGTGGTAGATTAATTAAGTTAATATAGTAAGAATTTAGTTAAAAATTGGGTTTTTAGAATAATTTTTAATAGTAAAAATGTGATAATTTTAAAATCGTTTGTGATGAGTAATCATAATATTTAAATAAATAAAGAGAACAAATAAAACAATTTAATATGGGGTGAAGTGAGTATGGGTCCCACTGACCCACATATTGTACACACACATAGTATTGACAATATTACAACACAACCGCAGTCTAGAATAAAAGAAAAGTTAAGTTCTTACATGCCTTGAATTTTTTTGTAATACAACCTACCCAAAATCTTCTATTGGTCGCAAGTCCGGTCAGCAGACCTTTCTTCGATCCTAAGCTGATAACCACCTATGGGGTAAGATTTTAAAACAAATAAAACGTGAGCGAAAGGCTCAGTAGGACTATATTTTGAAACTATTTAACTTTAAAAGAAATTTCATAAATCGAATGAAGACATAGAAAATGAATTAGAACAAGTAATTCAATAAGTAGATGGAAATTTAATAAAAACTTTATCTTACCAAAACAATTTAAATAGGTCGACCAGAAAGAATACCATTTTCTTTTCCTGGGCAAACCATATGTAATTCACCACCGTAGTGGCCCAGCTGGGTTTCGGAACCTGCCCCCAAGGTCGTTCACTACACGACCCAATCTCTGATATGGCATCATGCCCGTATATATTTTTTTATAATCAAAATTTCTATTTACCAAATATAATCATTAACATTTATTATGAGGTTTATTATGAAAACACCTCAATCTACTATTTAAGAAACAGTTAACAAGAAATCCTTTTCCAACCAATCATTGAAAAACATTTTATTAAAAATCACTTTGAGGCCAAAACATTTAAATCTGGCTACCAAAGAAGGGATAGAAGTCCTACCTCAGTACTTGTGCCAGTGTCCCACACTGTAATCCCTGTCCGCTGTACATTAGCTCCGCAGATCCACGCACAACCTTAAATGAAAACTAGGTCTATTAGTATCTAACCCCAGATATCTTAGATTATTAAATTATCTCATGGTGTCTTAGTGTGCCATTTAGGTTTATAAAATCATTTTATAAAGTCAGAATTTCAATCAGGGTTCAAAACAGTGAAAGTCACAAAAATTGCACCATGCCCGGTCGGCCTGCCGGTCGTCCTAGTTCGGCAGGCCGAACTATACAGTTCGGCCTGCCGGAGGTCCAAGTCCGGTCGGTCGAAGTTTTCTAGGTTCGGCCTGCCGGTCGGATGAATCCGACCTGCCGAACATATGAATCTGGCCTGCCGAATACGAAGTTCGGCCTGTCGATCTGGAAAAATTTTAGAATTTTTCAGGCACGGGTCTCAGCTTCTCCGAGCCCAAATCTTCAATTTCAACCTGTTTTCTCAATTCTCAGGCATGGGTAATCATCATAATTGATAGAAAAACGTAGTAGATTACTTTTTAATGCTTTAAAATAAGTTTTAAACAAAATTTTTGGAAAAGTCCTAAAACGAAAAAAATTTGAGAAAAATGAAAAATATTGATTTAAATCCGTTTTTTATGAAACAAAGTTTATATTTAAGTTAATCTAAGTTCATCTAACCTAGATTGAAGGTTTTCTAAGCTTAAAATGCTTAGATTTCAAAATGCAAGAAAAATTAAAAAATTGAAAAAGTTTAGAAAATTTG
>CAMOHE010031468.1:0-19464 GCA_946598075.1 Artocarpus hirsutus
GGGTTGGATACTAATGGACTAAGTTACTATGCATTTAGGATTTCGCATGGATCCGCGGAGCTAACGTATAGCGGACCGGGATTACGGTGTGGGACACCGACACGGATATTGAGATAGGACTTCTACCCCTTCTTTGATAGCCAGTTTTAAGCACTTTGGCCTCAAATAGATTTTTATGAAAATGTTTTCAAATGATTTGTTGACAAAGAATTTTTATTAACTATTTTCTGAAACAATAGATTGAGGTGGATTTCATAATAAACCTCATAATGAATATAAATGATTATATCTAGTAATGAAGAGATTTTATTAATCAAAAGATATATATGTATATATATTTGAGGGCATGATGCCATATCAAAGATCGGGTTGTGTAGTGAACGACCTTGGGGGCAGGTCTCGAAACCTAGTTGGGCCACTACGGTGGTGAATTACATATGGTTTGCCCACGAAAGGAAAATTGTATTCTTTCTAGTTGACTTATCTAAATTATTTTGGTAAGATTATATTTTTATTAAATTCTCATTTAATTATTTATTAGTTTAATTGTTCTAGCTCGTTTTATGTATGTTTATCTGGTTTACAAAATTTCTTTTAAAATTGAATAATTTTCAAATATAGTCCTACTGAGCCTTTCGCTCATATTTTTATTTGTTTTAAAATCTCAACCCTAGGTGGACATCAGCTTAGGATTAAAGAAGAGTCCGCTGACCGGACTTACTATCAGTAGAAGATTGGGTAGGTTAAGATACAATTCAAGGCATGTAAGATTCTTAACTTATTCTTTTATTTTGGACTGTGGTTGTATCATAATATTGTCAGTACTACATGTGTGTGCACAATATGTGGCCAGTGGGACCCATACGTGTTCCACCCCATATTTAATTGTTTAATGTTATTTTTCATTTGTTTAATTATTATAATGGTTCGTTTTATTTCTTTAATTTATTCCATTCAAATGATTTTAAAACTTTCAATTTTAATCATAAATTTGAATTTTAAACCTTGTTTTTAACTAAATCTTTATTTAATTAACTTAATTAAACCACCACGTCACCTCCCGTACTTCGGGGTGTGACAGAATGGTATCAGAGCTCAAGGTTATGAACCTTGGGAATTGTGCATACATAGGTACGACAATGGAATACCACTGACAGTCCAAATTTTATTTTCAGAAGTGAGAGAATGGCACCTAGACGTCGCTCGACAGCGGATGCCGAGTTCAGAAATGATGAGGGCATGATGAAGGCTATGTTTGCTGCATTCCGGCAGATGGCAGCAAGGGCAAGACCTGATGATTCCGAGGCTAATCGTCGGCATACGTACTTTAAGGAGTTTCAGCGTGCGTCAGTACCGACCTTTGATAGAACTGGGGACCCGCAGGTGGCAGAATATTAGCTAGATTCGATTGTGAAGCACTTGGATACGCTTGGTGTGCCAGCGGAGTATCGTGTGGAGTTCACAGCGTATAAGCTTGAAGGTGGCGCTAATACCTGGTGGAAACAAGCAAAGCGTTTCGAAAACAATGGTGATATTGATTGGGATAGATTCGAGGAGTTGTTTTATGACAGGTATTTTCCGCAAGGATACAGGGATCAAAAGGCAGCGAAATTCTATAGGTTGCAGCAGGGCGATATGTCAGTTCGGGAATATGAGGCAAAGTTTAATGAATTGGCTAGGTTTGCTCCCTCAAAAGTGGCATCGGAGCGTGAAAGGTGCATCAAATTTCAGGAAGGACTTAAGGCTCCTATTCGATGACAGATAGTTGCCCTACGGCTCAGGAACTTTAGAGAGCTTGTGTCATCAGCAATATCAGTGGAGAATGATTATGCACAGTATTGTGAGAATCGAGCTCAGGCATCAACAGGACCACAGAGGAGCGACAGGAGGAGCGTTAGCAGTCGACCAGCTTCGGGGAAGAGCAAACAGGGCGGCGTGAATAGCGATAGCAGTAGTTCGTCTAGCAGCTGTCGCAGTAACCCCTACAGCTTCCATTGTCATTTTTGCCAGCAGCCAGGACACATCAAGAGGAATTTCCCGATCAGGAGTGCTCGCTTAGGACTTCAGACCAGAGAAGGAGCTAGCCATCAGTCTCAGCTTCAGACTCTACCTCAGCCTCAGCAGTATCCTCAACTTCCATTCCATCAGTTTTCTTATCTGCAACTGTCATACCCAGCGCAAGGACATCAGCAGCAGAGTTTTTAGCGTAATATCCCTCAGTATCGAGCACCAAGTACAGCCAGTATCCAGTCGCCATCACCGCAATAGTATCGGCCAGTTAATCCAAGAACTAGTAATATGGGTAGAGGTAAAGGAAAAGCTCCAGTGTTGATTATTCCCAGTAGTGACGAGCCATACGAGGTTTATACAGATGCTTCAGGACGTGGACTTGGATGCGTGCTGATGCAACAGGGGCGCGTTGTAGCGTATGGATTGAGACAGTTACGACCTCACGAGCAGAATTCTCCCACTCACGATTTAGAGCTCGCAGCGGTGATTTATGCATTAAAGATTTGGAGATGTTATTTGTTCGGGGCAACATTTCAGGTTTTCTCCGATCACAAGAGTTTGAAGTATCTATTCACTCAAAGGGATTTGAACTTGAGGCAGCGGAGATGGATAGAATACATGGAGGGTTACGATTTTGCGTTGCAGTATCATCCTGGTAAAGCGAACGTCGTTGCAGATGCGCTCAGTCGAAAGTCTTCAGGGATATTGGCATGTTTGGCTCTCGAGGATTGGAAAAGAGATGCGACAGTAAGTGAGTTCAGTCTACAGTATTGCGAGTACTACGATCGTATTTCAGTATATCATATGGAGGTGACCCCAGCTCTTGTTCAGACGGTGAAGTAGAACCAGTGGCAAGATCAGCATCTTCAGGGACTCTGGACACGAATTCGAAACGGGGAGCAGTTTGAAGAATGGAGGATACACGCAGATGGATCGTTATACTTTTGGAAGCGTTTGGCGGTTCCAGCTATCGCAGAAGTGAAGAAAGCCATAATGGACGAAGCTCATAGGTCTCAGTTCGCTATTCATCCAGGAAGTATAAAGATGTATCGTGACTTAAAGAGGCAATATTGGTGGAGAGGTATGAAGAAAGACATTCGGGAATACGTGGCCAAATGCGCGATTTGTCTTCAGGTGAAAGCTGAGCATCAGAAACCAGCAGGTCAACTTCAGCCACTTCCTATTCCAGGGTGGAAATGGAAACACGTGACGATGGATTTCCTCATCGGATTGCCTAGGACGGAGCAGCGGCACGATGCGATTTGGGTCGTGCTCGACAGGCTAACGAAGTCAGCTCATTTCATTCCCTTCAGATCGACGTGCTCGAGGAGGATTCTCGGGGAATTGTATATGCTAAACATAGTACGATTGCATGGAGTTCCTTTGTCCATCACCTCTGATAGGGATACTAGATTTAATGCTAGGTATTGCAGGAGTTTTCAGGAGGCTATGGGTACAGATTTGAATTTCAGCACGGCATTTCATCCTCAGACGAACAGACAATCGGAGCGGGTTATTCAGATTCTCGAAGACATGTTACGCGCTTGTGCATTGGACTTTGGTGGGAATGGGAAGAAATACTTGCATTTGGTGGAATTCGCGTACAACAATAACTATCAATCGAGTATCAGAATGGCACCGTTCGAGGCATTGTATGGGCGACCGTGTCGATCGCCAGTATGTTGGGCCGAGCCAGAAGATAGGGTTATTCTTGGGCCAGATGAGATTCGTGATAGCAACGAGAAGATCGTCATGATTTGAGATCGATTGAGAGCAGCTCAGAGTCGACAGAAGAGCTATGCAGATAGAAGACGACGACCTTTAGAATTTGAGATTGGAGATTTCATACTTTTGAAAGTATCTCCTTGTAAAGGCATTTCGAGATTCGGAGTAAAAGGAAAACTCGCGCCAAGGTATGTTGGACCGTTCGAGATTAATCAACGTGTGGGTGTGGTTGCGTATCGACTCAACCTTCCTTTGAAACTTTTGCATGTTCATGATGTATTTCATGTATCGATGCTTCGGAAGTGTCCACCTGAGCAGAATAAGATCATTGCGTTTCAGGATGTGCAGATTCAGGAAGACACGACATATGAAGAGGTGCCGATTCAGGTCATCGACCGTAAAGTAATTAGTTTGCGTCGTCATGAGATCTCGTTAGTTAAGGTCATGTGGCAGCATCATGAGGTTGATGAAGCCACTTGGGAATTGGAATCGAGTACGCGGGAGTTGTATCCACATTTATTTTGTTTTTGAGTCGATTTGTAAATTTAGAGGACGAAATTTCTTTTAGGGGTGGAGAGTTGTAGCACCCCGAAGTTGATTAAATAGTATTAGAGTGTAAAATGGTGAATTAGTATGCCATGATGAGTGTTTTGAACTTAATTTGATTATTTTGTGAAAATTAAGAAACTTTGTGTTAATTCACTCTTTTAGTGATTTTTAATTATTCTAAATTGTTTTTAATTGTTAATTTCATTTTTAATAAAGCAATTTGATTTTGAAAACAGTGTATTGTTGTACACAGTTTTGAACAACTGTTTTTCCTTTTTCCTCTATTTATTTTCTCTCTCTCTTTCTCTCATTTCTCTCACTCGCTCACTCTCTCACCTCTCTCATCTCTCTTCTCAGTTTACTCTCTCTCTCTCATTTTCTCTCTAAAATTTTTGAAACAAAATCTGATTTCAAGCTTCGGGATTGTGGATTGAAGGCTCGGGAACGCGATTAAGCAACCACAAACTCGATTCAAGCTTCGATTTAAGGTTAGTTTTCAAAATTTCTAAACTTTTTGAATTTTTCAAATTTTCTTGCATTTTGAAATTTAAGAGTTTCTAAGTCTAGAAAAGCTTTGATCTAGCTTAGAGTAACTTAGATTAACTAGGATTGAAGCTTTATTTCATCAAAAACGGATTGGAATCAAGATTTTTCATTTTCCCTCTATTTTCTCTATTTTTGGATTTTTGAGAAAATCTTGTTTAAAACTTGTTTTAATCCATTAAAAAGTGTTCTATTATGATTTTATATTGTTTATGATGATTATCCATGCCTGGGAATTGAGAAAACAGGTTAGATTTGAGAATTTAGATTCGGGAAGCCAAGAACCTATGCGTGGAAATTTCTGGAATTTCCCAAATCAACAGGCCAGTTTCAAAGGATCGACAGGCCAGATTCATCCGACCAGCAGGCCGAACCTGGAGATGTTCGACCGACCGGACCTGTTCTTCCGGCTGGCCGAACCAGGGAAACCGGTAGTCCGACCGAGCAAGGAAAAATTTTGTGATTTTCACCCGTTTTAATTGTTTTGAATCCTAATTTGAATTTCAACTTTATATAATGATTTTGTAAACCTAAATGGCACACTAGGACATCATGAAATGATTTAGTATCATATGATACCTCAGGTTGGATACTAATGGACTAAGTTACTATGCCTTTAGGATTTCGCATGGATCCGTGGAGCTAACGTATAGCGGACCAGGATTACGGTGTGGGACACCGACACGAATATTGAGGTAGGACTTCTACCCCTTCTTTGATAGCTAGTTTTAAACACTTTGGCCTCAAATGGATTTTTACGAAAATGTTTTCAAATGATTTCTTGACAAAGGATTTTTATTAACTGTTTTCTGAAACAATAGATTGAGGTGGATTTCATAATAAACCTCATAATGAATATAAATGATTATATCTGGTAAAGAAGAGATTTTATTAATCAAAAGATATATATGTATATATATTTGAGGGGATGATGCCATATCAGAGATCGGGTCGTGTAGTGAACGACCTTGGGGGCAAGTCTCAAAACCCAGCTGGGCCACTACGGTGGTGAATTACATATGGTTTGCCCAGGAAAGGAAAATTGTATTCTTTCTGGTTGACCTATCTAAATTATTTTGGTAAGATTATATTTTTATTAAATTCTCATTTAATTATTTATTAGTTTAATTGTTCTAGATCATTTTCTGTATGTTTATCTGGTTTACAAAATTTCTTTTAAAATTGAATAATTTTCAAATATAGTCCTATTGAGCCTTTCGCTCACATTTTTATTTGTTTTAAAATCTCAACCCTAGGTGGACATCAGCTTAGGATTGGAGAAAAGTCCGCTGACTGGACTTACTATCAGTAGAAGATTGGGTAGGTTAAGATATAATTCAAGGCATGTAAGATTCTTAACTTATTCTTTTATTTTGGACTGTGGTTGTATCATAATATTGTCAGTACTACATGTGTGTGCACAATATGTGGCCAGTGGGACCCATACGCGTTCCACCCCATATTTAATTGTTTAATGTTATTTTTCATTTGTTTAATTATTATAATGGTTTGTTTTATTTCCTTAATTTATTCCATTCAAATGATTTTAAAACTTTCACTTTTAATCATAAATTTGAATTTTAAACCCTGTTTTTAACTAAATCTTTATTTAATTAACTTAATTAAACCACTACGTCACCTCCCGTACTCCGGGGCGTGACATAGGTTAGTTTTGATGAAAATTAGGCAACATATTGGTTGTTTTTGCCAAAAACTAACAATTTCAACCTGTAAAAAAGTAATTCACTGAATTGTTTCGACATGTTATAATTGCAAGACGTGCCACCATAGCATATATATATATATATCCATAAAAATAAATAAATCAAATATAATCATTCAATTAAAGATTCTAAATACTCGATTAAATTACCAAAGTCAGCATAATTAAGATATGTCATGAATTTCTTAAAATTTTCCTCAATTAGTAATTTAAATATTTTGGGCAGTCAAGGTTGCTATTTAAGAAGTCTGTGAGGTGCGAAAACACTCCAATTCACAAAACTGAAGTTGTTGAGATCGAATTTCAAAACTTTGCTTAATGAACTCATTCTTCAAAATATTGTCTTGCAATTTCAATGTCGCAAATGTTAGACATGTATGCCTTAAGGAGTAAAAATGTAATATGTTTTTAGAGACATTTTTATCAATAACGAATTTATTTATTATTCCTATACCAAAATGTTGTCCTTTTTACATTTATATTTGTTAAATTTATGATAAGTAAATAAAAGTCTGAGATTGTCGATCTAAACCTTTTGAATCAGGCATACGATGGACAGACTATGCAGAAGACACGATTCTAAAGTGATGGTCTAAATTTTAAGATCCACAATCGAGGGAAAAAAGCTAGGTGCTTTATTCATGCAAAGATTGTTATATTGTCTATATCCCTATTGGGAGATAGTTTGTCTTAGCCATCAAAGGTGGACTTCATAAATAGAAACATTGGTGCATTGTCATAGGTGATGATGCTTTGGATCAGGACATAAAGTATAATTGATTTCAATTACTAATTTTGTCTCGATAAATCAATTCACTTTAAGTAATTATATATGTTGTATCTTAATCTTGAGATGAATAGTGGGCCCGTTGTCACGACTTATGTCTTTTGATGTACTAAAGGGTGACATCCATAATTTATGTTGGTACGCATGCTGGTACATTGGTGACATGACTCTTGATAGCGTAGATTTATTATTCATAGATATGGAATCCATAGCTCCTCTTTAGGAGTCATTGATATCTTCTTATATGCATAATCCTATAATTGAAAAATTGAAGCACTCAACTATTTGGATACATAGGTGTAATCAAATGGTATATTGTCTTTGGATGTTAACTTTTTCGATAGTAAGATAATAGAATGTAAGATAAAAATAATCAGAAAGGTAAGACAGAATTTATCCTTAAGCTGATTATAGATAATCCAATGGGGATACAATACATTATGATATATCAAAGAGACTTATCTATTCAGGCTTCATAATTCTATATAGTTCAAGAGTACAGCTCTAAACTTTTAGTGGAATAATGGTAGAGTTGATAATTATGAAATGTATATCTAGGACATTGGGTTTCATAATTATCGGGAGCTTGAACTATATAGGTCCATTAAGTCTGCTTTACTAGCTCATAATAAATCCTTTAATGATATGGAGTGCTTTTTAGACTTATGTCAAATTACCAAATTGGTTGAAATTTGATAGGATCAGATAATTCATGTGTGTTTATCGATTGAATTAATTTTGTGAAAAATTAATTCAAAATAAACTTGTTGAATTATCGGGATCAAACAATCTATGTCTATTTATCGATTGAATTAATTTTGAATAACTTAATTCAAGATAAACTTGTTGAATTATCAAGAATATTTATTTTCCTAGAAATTGTCTAGATATGACTGTTTTAATCAGATAACTTCTCTATTGGGTTCTTTGAATTAAAACTAAGGCTCTATCCCAAGAATCTTGGGTTGGAAATAAAGATTTGCAAGGATCATTTATTGTAAGTTCGATAGGCCGATCTTCAAGTTCGGCCTGCCGATGGAGTAAGTTTGGTAGGTCAATTTGCCAGTCCAACCTACGACAGAATGATTTTTTGGTCACACATTTTTGGACATGATTTTTATCAGATATTCATCCTAATTCAAAATTCTAGGGCCCTATCTAATAAGGACCAACTTGGGCATGAACTCTATAAATAGTGAGTGGACTCGTCAGTTTTTCAGATCAGTTGAGGAATTAAGAGTGAACACTCTATACAGTGAGTCTATACAACTCCCTAAGAGCTATTGTTCACAAATCATGAACCTTAGCTCTAGGTTTCCTCGATTGATTGAAAGGAGAGTCACCAACGAAAAGCTATATGACGTGCGCCCACATGCACTCTGATCGTGGATAGAGAAATAGCAAAGAAGACCAGTTGGTTGAGGCTCTTTTAGAACGCCTTTCTCTTCACAGATTACAAGAGCTTTTCGACAAATAAGGTTTGTAAGATCTGGTTAATTTATGTACTTAGCATGCCAAACTTGTGTTTGGGAAAATACTTTGGTATAAACTTTTTAAAATTCTTCTACATGTTACTTTTCTAACAATTGGTGTCAGAGCCATGGTTTCGACATAAATTTGAAAATTTGTGTTCATGCTATATATATAGATTATATGATATTGATCTCTCCTATGCACGAATATTAATTTTTTAAAGAGTTGGCACTCTAGGGTTTCCATATATTTATATGTTATCATGGATTATATGGTGAATGTTTCTTAATTAATTATGGTTGATTAAATTATTATTTAATTATTTATTATTAATTAATTTATGCTGGCTGTGGTTCGTTAGAAGTTAGAATGTATATCTAGGTTTTTCATGTAATTAGATGGTAAACTATCATCTCCGTCTAAAAATTATTATTTAATTTTAAATTTGTAAGAATTTTATGATTAAATAATCATTCGAAGAAAACGGATCTAGAAGTAGATCTAGAAGATGGATGATGGCGTCTTCAGGTATTTCTTGAGTTATTCATCATTGTCTTTGTGCTTTTGGGGATATGCACTACAAACCGTATGCTATCTTTTGAACAATGTGCCTTTAAAATTAGTTCTTAAAACTCCTTGCAAGTTATGGACAGGGAAAACGACATCCTTAAACCATATTCGTATATACGGATGTTCGGCTTATATCCTATTTAAGGAAGCGAATAACCTTGAAGTACGCTTGGAAGTTTGTGTGTTTGTAGGATATTCAAAAGTGACTAAAGAGGCTTACCCAAAAGAAAATAAAGTCGTGGTTTCAACTAATGCAACTTTCTTTAAGGATAGTTACATGAATGACTTTAAGCCTCAAAGTAAAGTGATGCTTAAGGAGTTGGTAAGTGATTTGATCACTCTGGGAGTTTCGAATGAAACCACACAAATCAATGTAGAAAAACCACCTCAACCTGAACCTAAGGGGCCTTGGCTTAGTGGGAGGATCGAGCGTCAACCCGAGAGGTATATGTTCAATGGTGAAGCCTTCTTTGCTGAACCAGATGAACATGACAGGGATCCTTACACATACAAAGAGGCTATGGAGGATGTTGATTTGAAACTTTGGACAGAGGCCAAGAATACAAAGATCAAGTGTATGGAAACTAATCGAGTCAAAAGCTTGTAGATCTTCCTAAAGGGGTAAAACCTATAGGGTGTAAGTGGATCTATAAGAGAAAAAGAGGAGTGGATGGAAAAGTCAAAACCTATAAGGCTAGAGTAGTAGTTTAAGGATACAAGCAAAAGGAAGGAATCGATTACAAGGAAACCTTTTTGCTTGTAGTCATGCTTAAATTGTCCATAGCTGCTACTTTCGACTACGAGATTTGACAAATAGATGTCAAGATGGCCTTTCTAAATGGCTATCTTGATGAGTCCATTTATATGGAACAACCAGACGAGTTCAAGGCTAAGGGTCAGAAGGGTAAGACTTGTAAGCTGCTAAAGTCAATTTATAGACTTAAGCAGGCTTTTCGTTCTTAAAACGTAAGATTTGATAAGGCGATCAAGAATTATGGGTTTGTACAAAATGTGGACGAACCATATGTTTACAAATATATTAAGAATGGAAAGGTGATTTTTCTATTGCTCTATGTTGATGACATTCTGCTAATTGGCAATGATGTTGAGGCGTTGTCATCGGTCAAATTATGTTTGACCAAGCAGTTTGACATGAAAGACTTAGGTGAGGCTAATTTTGTTCTCAGTATCTAAATCTTTTAGGATAGGAAGAACATAATGATAGCTTTGTCCCAAGTAGGCTACATAAACAAAATTCTCAAAATGCTTGCAATGTAGGATTCCAAGAAAGGTAGGCAACTCTGTAGGTCTGAAATTACTTTTTCTAAGAAAGACTCTCCAAAGTTTGAGAAAGAAAGAGAATACATAAAGAAGGTGCCTTATGCTTTGGTGGTGGGTAGTCTCATGTATGCCATGCATTACACACGATCGAATGTTATGTTATTTGGTCAAGATTGTAAGTCGATTTCAATTAGATCCAGGGCCGAACCATTGGGTTACGGTCAAGTATATTTTCAAGCACCTGAGAAGGACTCGAGGGTATATGGTTGTGCATTCGGGTGAGGATTTGACTCCTCTAGGATACATTGACTTAGATTTCCAATCCTGACCAGATTTAAAAAGATCTACTTTAGGTTTTGTGTTTACTCTAGGCAGTAGTGCCATTGTTTGAAGAAGAAGCAAGATTGCACTTTGGATCAACGATGGAAGTCGAGTATGTGGCAACTAGTGATGCTTCAAAAAAAGCAGTGTAGCTCTGCAAGTTCCTTGGGGATCTTGAGCTAGTTCTTGGTATGGATAAGACGGTATCATTGTACTTTGATAATAGTGTGGTGGTAGCTAATGCTAAGGAACCAAGATTTCACAAGAAGAGTAAGCATATTGATTAGAAGTATCATGTGATAAAGGACTTCATATAAGCCAGGCATGTCACTGTGTGCAAAATCACATTAGAGGACAATTTAGCTGATCTATTCAGAAAGATGCTTACTAGGAGAGTCTTCAAGAGGCATGTGAAAGCTATAGGGATGCAAGATTTGTCATTTTCACTCACTTAGTGCAAGTGGGAGATTTTTAGACATGTATGCCCAAAGGAGTGAAAATGTAATATGTTTTTGGAGACATTTTTATCAATAAAGAATTTATTTATTATTTATATACCAAATTGTTATCCTCTTTATGTTCAAATTTGTTGAATGTATGATAAATAAGCAAAAGTCTGAGGCTGTTAGTTTAAACCTTTAGAATCGGCATATAATGGATAGATTATGTGGAAGACATGATTCTAAAGGTAATAGTACAAATTATAAGATTCACAATCGAGGGAATAAAGTTAGTTGCTTTATTCATGCAAAGATTGTTATGTTGTCTATATCTCTATTGGGAGAAAGTTTGTCTTGGCCATCGGAGGCGGACTCTGCAAATAGAAACATTGGTGTATTGTCATAGGTGATGATGCATTGGATCAGGACCTAAAGTGTAATTGATTTAGATTAATAATTTTGTCTTGGTAAATCAATTCACTTTAAATAATCATATGTGTCGTATCTTAATCTTGAGATGAATAGTGGGCCCATTGTCATGACTTATGTCTTTTGATGTTTCAAAGGGTGACATCTACAATTTATGTTGGTACACATGCTGGTATATTGGAGACATGACACTTGATAGCATAGACTTGTTATTTATAGATATGGAATCCACAGCTCCTCTTTAGGAGTCGTTGATATTCTCCTATATGCATTATCCTGAAATTAGAAAACTGGAGCGCTCAACCATTTGCATACATAGGTGTAATTGAACCGTATACTGTATTTGGATGGTAAGTTTTCCAATGGTGGGATAATGGAGCGTAAGATAAAAATAATCCAACAGGTAAGACAGAATTTACCCTTAAGCCAATTATAGATAATCCTATAAGGATACAATACATTATGATATGTCATAGAGACTTAGCTATTCGGGCTTTATAATTCTATATAGTTTGAGAGTGCAGCTTTAGGCTTTTAGTGGAGTGGGTTAAAGTTGATAATTATGAAATGTATCTTTGGGATATTTGGTTTCATAATTATTAGGAGCTTGAACTATATAGGTCCATCAGGTCCCCTTTACTAACTCATAATAAATCTTGTAACAATATGACATGCTTCCAATAAATTGACGACTTATGTCAAATTATCATATTGGCTGAAATTTGATAGGATTGGATAATTCATGTGTATTTATTAATTGAATTAATTTTGAGAAAAATTAATTCAAGATAAACTTGTTGAATTATCAGGATTAGATATTTCATGTTTGTTTATTGGTTGAATTAATTTTGAATAAATTAATATAAGATAAACTTGTTGAATTATCAGGAATATTTATTTTCTTAGAGATATTCTAGATATGACTGTTTTAATTAGATAACCTATCTATTGGGTTATTTGAATTAAAACTGAGGCTCTACCCGAAGAATCTCGGGTGAAAAATAAAGATTCGCATGGATCATTTATCATAAGTTTGGCAAGCTAATCTTCAAGTTTGGCCTGTCAGTGGAGTGAGTTGGCAAGCTGATCTGCCAGTCCAGCTTGCAAACGAACGATTTTTTAATCACACAATTTTAGATGCTGTTTTTATTAGATATTGATCCTGATTCGAATTTCTAGGGCCATATCTGATAACGACTAACCTAGGGATGAACTTATAAGTTATTTAGATCAGTTGAGGAATTAAGAGTGAGTACTCTATACCATCAGTCTTTGCAACTCCTTGAGAGCTATTGTTCACAAATTATGAACATTAGTTCTGGGTTTCCTCGATTGATTGCAAGGAGAGTCACCGGGGTAAAGCTATATGACATGCACACACATGCACTTCGATTGTGGATAGAGAATAGTAAAAAAGACCAGTTGGTTGAGGCTATTCTCGAATGTTTTTCTCTTCACAAATTGTGAGAGCTTTTTAGCAAACGAGGTTTATAAAATCTAGTTAATTTATGCATATTGCATGTCACGTTTATGTTTTGGAAAATACTCTAGTACAAAATTTTTAAAATTCCACTACGTATTACTTTTCCAATAGTAAATAGTCTGAAGCATAAAAAATAAGTCGATGTGTAGCTTTTTAGACTTGAGGGAACAAGGTCAACTATTTGACCAGCATTGAGTAGAGACCGGCAAGGTGGTGGTGGGGATAGGCACCAAAACGAAGCCCTCAACATGAGGATAACCGTTCTAAAGTTGGCTTCCCAAAATGAAGCTTGGCTATGTGGAAAATGCACAAAAACCTATGGAAGAAGGCCACAGGAGCCTAGAAGTTTTTGGTGATGATTGGGTTGAAGAATGGGTGGTTTTTGCTCCTCCTGATGATGAAAACATGGTGACACAGTTGGTCGATGGAGCTAGGACAAGACAGTGTCAGAATCAACCATAAAAGCCAATAATGGTCGTAGCATTTGGTAGCTGTTTTCGACACACAGTGGGTTAGGGCATTATGGAACTTTGGCTCTTGGCATTTTGGATGGCAACGTGTCAAAATCTCCGATAGCTTAGGCAAAACAAAAATAGATGGTTAAAGCCCTTTTTCTATTATATTAGTAAGTGCGCTCTTTGTATAGACAGCGGTTGGCTAGAAGGGCAACATGGCTGCCTCTTTTGTGCATAAAGATAGAGAGAGAAAGAGGGAGAGATAGGTAGAGTGAGAGAAGAAGAGAAAATCTAAAAATTAAGGGAAAAGAAGCTTCTAGTTTTATGCTTGCTCTCCAACTCTTCAAAAATTTTCAAAGTATACCTCACCTTGGTAAAAATCTCATATTCAAAACTTCAAAATTACAACTTTGGCCCAAAACTGTGGTTTTATTTTCAATCAAATCTATGGGTTTCACAATCTACACTCCTTAAGAAAATTTGTCCCAAAAAGTTTCAAGCACAACTTTAAGAAATAATTTAAGCACATGAGAGCATTCCTTATACATCTCAAACTCTTAACTCTCAAGCATGCAATGAACTCTTTTTAATGAGGGCAAAGATAGTTAACACCTATTAGCAATGTATAAGTTAAATAAAGTCAAATCCTATTTTCATGTGAAAATTCACAACCCATCGATCTAATAGTAGGAATGAATTGGAAACATTTTTCATACAACCAAAATTCCAAACTTATATTGTACCAAGATAACCCTCCAACTAAAATACAGGAGAAACTATAATAATGTATAAAACCTCAAACAAAGGTTAGCTTGTCACATTAGCCTCGTTACATTGTGTCAAGAAATTCTGAATCCATAACCACCTAAAATAGCGCATCAAGTTTCATAAATACCTAATCTCCACCAATACATGTCAATGCGTACAAGATATTTGATCCACCAACACTCAACAACAAATCCTTAATTTGAAGTCATCATTGAGTCGATCACTCATTTCAAGCTCAAAGGTTCTTGTCACTCAGTAATGCAGGACCCGATGGCACATATATTTCTATTGGTATTAATTCCTAGATTTAGTTTAGGTTATCCCAATACAAACACCACATCAAAGTACACAAAATTCTAAACCATCCAACTAAGGCCAATTTCATTAAATGAATTCCTAAACTACGAAGCTCCCCTGCTATACATGACAAGGATTTTACATATCAAGTCACTAAAATATTGATCAAAACCTAAGCACTAAATTTTAAGTCAATGTGGAATAGGCCTAATGTTTTATATCACTAACATTTTCACATAATTATAAATCTCTAATAATTTTCCATTACAAATAGAGTATTTAAATTTATCACTATAATGATCATATATATGGCAATCTCAATCTTGAGTATTTACAGACTCTTCTTTATGACATTATGCTTTTTAACTTGCTTAGTTAGATATCTAGAGGATCATAATTTTGCATCTTGGCTTCATAATAGCATAAATGGCTAGGAATACTATTACACATATATGAAATGAATTCTTTTCTAATGGAAGTTAGAAAAATAGTTCTTTTGAGTAAGGAATTAGGACTTAAATAATAGAGTGCTCATTCATGGTAAGATTATGAATTAATTGTTTAGTATAGAATCAGTGGAACAAAAAGATAAAGATGCAATGAGAGAGGCAAACGGAAATTAAACCTACCTCTTATTATGAACTATTTATGGAGGATTGGCATATATGTAATGTGGACTAGTTGTTATGTTTTTTATTAGATTTTTAGTGAAGCAACACTGGAACTAATAAACTTAGCATATTAATTAAAGAGTTTAATTAATTGTCAATTTTTTTGGATCTTTAATTATAGGCCTATGGGTCCCAATGTCACTCTATAATGCTATAATGGATTAAGAACAAAAGAATAGAAGCAATTGTATTAAATTTAGAATCTTAAATTCTAAATTTTGTGTTTCACACTAGAGATATTAATGTGACACAAAAAAATATTTTTTGTGACACATAATATGATGTTACAAATGTTGTATATTTAATTGAGCAATGGTTAATTAATATATTATATTTATTAATTAAATATGTTTTAGATTAATTAATTGAGTATATTTAATTAATGAAATTATACAAATATATTTTTAATTTTGTGGGACACATGTGTGGTCCTCACCATCCGTGTGCTTGTGCCAACATGGACACAAAATTAATTAATTAATTCATATAATTTATTTAAATTATATATGTGTATGTGGAAGCAGCTTATAGCCAACTGACCTCATCCAATGTGCATGATGTAGCATGTTTTACCAAATGTGGATGTGCAGCTCTTCGTAGTTGAGAGAAGTCAGTTGGTTTTACATTTACGAAAATTTTAAAATTAAATAAAATTAAAAATATCTAAATGCTGAATTATAATAAGAGTGGAAATATTAGTTTTCACGTATGTGATATATCTTAGTTTCTATAGGGAGAAAAATTAAGAGTATTTTCTCTAAAAAGAAGTTCTATTATCTCATAGTTGAGAACATAGCAGAACCAAAAAAGTGCAAGTATAATTCATTGTTTGCACTTTGACGCTCACTTGTTGTTCCATGAGTGTTGAGGCCTGGCTTGGAAGACTACAATATCAAGGAGGAAAGTTAAGATACCATGATAGGCTTCAAAAGATTTGAAGCATATTCTTTCATGTTTTTAATGTTTAATTAATATTATATACCAATTTTGAATAAACAAAGTTTTAAGAAAATTTTTGTTTGTTAACCAATTAACTTTTCTGTTGCTTTTTTCTATTAAATTTCTATCAACACTTGTTGTGAAAAGACACCATTTTGCATTAGCAACTATCAAAACATAACATGAAAGAATGTATCACTCTACTCAAACCGCCATAGTAGCCCTTCATGACAATGCGTTCCTAATTTTAGGACTTAACATATTGGTTTTCTAAAACGATTTTAGAGAAAATATATAGAAATATGGTATAATAGGGAACATATATAACAAAAATTTCATATAACTTTTGTAAAACAATGCTATACAATATATGACTTCCAACGCTTCAGAAATATATATAACTTGTATATACACGGATGAAGCGATCAAATCGAAGATCATCTATGGGACTGTTTCTCTATATGACACCACCATCTTCCTTACCAGTCCTCGGTATCAATCAGATGTACATGTGGACGTAGATGATTAATAAGTGATCACTTGCTCACTTTTCTCTCTTATTAATCTCAACACATGAGCAAAGGAAGACTAAGAATAGAGCATTTCTTCTCTCTTTTTCTTTTCTCTCTACACACCTATGCTTGGGTTTCTGTAGAGTTTCTGTAGGCTTACCAAGACTCTTAATTGTCAAAAGAATGAATAAAGGAGGCCTCTATTTATTGAGAATGAGAAATCTAATTAATTATGGAAGCTTCCTTTATTTTTATTTTATTTTTTTTGAAGAACTTTTATTTCAATTTTAAACTTCACATATTTAATTAAAATAAAAGATAAAATTTTTCATTCCTTATCTGCCATGCCTCACATATATATCATATCTATGTGTGTGGCACAAATAAAAGGAAAAGGAGAGAGAAAAAACTTAGCTTGTTACCCAATCTGTTTTGTTTCCAAATTAAAATTTTCAATTTTGAAAAATCATATTTTTCTAAATTAGATACTTCTAGAAAAGGAAACTTAGTGAACAAGTCTTGCACAACATAATGACCTTTCCTTGTAGCAGTATGCTCTAACATAATGGTGGGACCCAATATGTATCTTCTTATATTAATAATTATTTATTATTAAATAATTTTATATTTAGTAATTATAAATCAATGTATTATGTGTGATATTTAATTTATAATTCTATAATTCTAAATTAATTAATTAAACCAATAATTCTACTCATCCAAAACAGTATTCTTTTTTTTAACTCTAATATTATTCTACAAAAAACTTAGAATTGTACTCAAGAAATTATAGAAATAATTACTAATATTTTAGAGTCATCCAGTTGATATAATCATTGCATATAAATTGATCCTTCATAAAAAATTCATAATTAAAGTTAAGTAAAACCAATTAATCTCTTAGATTATTTTTGTTTATTCTTGAGTCCCGTTGATTCTCTAATGACTAACAAATTCATGAACTTAATCATGAATTGAGTGCTCTTATTACTTAAGATCCGAATCAATAGAGAGAATTTTTTATATACTTCTCATTAAATAAGGAACGGATTTTATTTTGTCATATTAACATTTTCGACTACTTGCTTCACTATGTCTTTAAAATACAATTGATAGGATTAGATAATCGAATCTATACTGAGTAAATCAAAAGAATAATTCCATAAATAGAAGCCTGCTAATAACTTAGAATTAAGATCATCGTATACATATGGCCATTGGTTGATGTTGATAAGCTAGTTTTAAACTAGTAAATTAGATATTTTTAAATTAATATTTTGTGAGCTTTTTGGGTCATTTAAAATTGCATTTAGTTGTCTTCATTTTAGTTTAATTAGATTTTATTTTATTTTATTTTACTTCCCTTTTTAATCATTATTTCCCTACAATTTTGTAGGTAAATTGCATAAAGTAGCAATTGAAATTAATTTGAAGGGAATAAGTGTAAAAAACTAGAGTGAAATTAAAATTTACTGCAGCCCAAAACAAGAACCGCTCTTAGGCTGCAAGAGCACAATAGAACTCTCCAAAAGAGTCATCAAATCAGCCTCACAAATGTAGCTCACACTAGCCAAGAAGAGCGCCTGTCAGATACGGGTCCACTGTAAACGCCCATCATCATAGCACGTGTTCCAATGCTTTGTAGATCTCTTTTCTCGTGTAGAACCTAGGGTCGGCAATTTTAGACATGGCACGATGGCACGATACGAAAATGACACGATATAAATGGGTTTGGACCGCACGAATATTAATTGGGCCATAAATAGGTTGGCACGAATAACACAAAAATAAATGTGTTGGATTCGTGCTAGCACGCTTAACACACTTTAACATGTTTAATTAAATGTGTAGTAAACGTGTCAACACGACACGACATGATCCGCCCGTTTATAGCACATTTAAACTTAAAATAAAACATTTTATAATTTTGCAAGATGAAGGATTTGAACATTACACCTAAAAGTGTATTATTAAGCTTGCCTCCATCACATTGAATGAACAATTTGTATGAAATAAGAGCATTTAATTTATTTATTATATTTTTAATGCTTTTGAATCTTAAAATAAAAAATCCGCCCGTTTATAGCACATTTAAACTTAAAATAAAAACTTTTATAATTTTACAAGATGAAGAATTGAACCTTACACCTAAAAGTGTATTATTAAACTTGCCTTCATCACACTAAATGATCATTTTGTATGAAATAAGAGCATTTAATTTATTTCTTATATTTTTAATGTTTCGAATCTTAAAATAATTCAGAAGAGCATTTAATTTATTTATTATATTTTTAATGTTTTGAATCTTAAAATAAAAAAATTTTTGGTAACATGCAGCTACTAAGAATCGAACCATTGACATGAGGTAATATAATTGTGCCAAACTCCACCAAAGCTCAACGATCATTTTGTCTAAAACATAAACATTTAATTTATTTATTATATTTTTAATGCTTTGAATCTTAAAATAAAAAAATTTGACAACCTA
>CAMOHE010031480.1:0-16654 GCA_946598075.1 Artocarpus hirsutus
ATACGACGTGCTTTTACAATAATTGGTGACTTATGTTGATTTATTAGACTGGTTGAAAATTTGGAAGAATCAAATAATTCATGTCTGTTTGTCGGTTGAATTAATTTTGTAAACAAAATTAATTCAAGATAAACTTGTTGAATTATTGGGGTTAGATAATTCTTGTCTGTTTATTAGTTGATTTAATTTTGGATAAATTAAATCAAGATAAACTTGTAGAATTATTAGGAATCTATTTATTTTCTTAGAGATTATCTAGATAAAGTTGTTTTAATTAAATAACTTCTCTATTGGGTTATTTGAATTAAAACTGAGGCTTTATCCTATAGAATCTTGGGTGGAAAATAAAAGATTCGCGTGATTTTTATTTCGGCAGTTCGGCATGCCAAACTTAAAGTTCGGCCTGCCGATCAGGCAAGTTCGGCCTGCCTATGAAAAAGTTTGGCCTGCCTATGCGCGAATTAAAAATCGCCCATTTTCACGCGTTTTTACGCGTATCTTATCCGATATAGACCCGAATTTGGTTCTGTTTCAAATTTTTGAGACCTTATCTGATAAGGAATGACCCTAGACCCAACCTCTATAAATAGGGAGTGAGTGTTATGAGTTATTAAGATCAATAGAGAGATTAAGAGTGATACTTTACTGGTGAGAATCTGAAACTCCCTGAGAGCTCTTGTTCACAAATCATGAACACTAGCTTTGGGTTCTCTCAATTGGTTGGAAGGAGAGTCACCTTGAGGAAGAGCTGTACGTGTGAGCCCACACTCACTCCGATCGTGGATAGAGAATAACAAAGATGACCAGTTGGTTGAGGCTCTTCTAGGACGTTACTTCTCTACACAGATTTCGGGAGCTTTTTGGCATATATAAGGTCAGTAAGATTAGGTTAATTTATACATATAGCATGTCAAACTTGTGTTTTAGAAAATACTCTGTTTTAAAATTTTTTAAATTTCGCTGCGTATTATTTTTCCAACAACAAGATGGGTCTGGCGAAATTAAAAGAGATACATTCTTAACTAAAAGAGCTTCTTGATAAAGGCTTTATCCGACCTAGCCACTTACCATGGGGAGCACCATCTTATTTGTCAAGAAGAAGGATGGTTCTATGAGATTCTACATCGACTATAGGGAGCTAAACAAGGTGACAATAAAAAACAAGTACCTGTTGTCCCAAATTGATGAGTTGTTTGATCAACTTAAGGGTGCATCTATGTTTTCAAAGATTGATTTGCGGTTAGGATACCATCAGTGAAAGATAAAAGAAGGAGACATTCCTAAGATAGCCTTTAGATCGAGGTATAGTCACTACAAATTTGTGATTATGCCTTCTGGTCTAATGAATACAATTGCAACCTTTATGGACTTGATGAATTGGGTATTCAAGGATTTCCTTGATAAATTTGTTATTGTGTTTATCGACGATATTCTTGTTCATTTGAAGATTCAGGAAGAGCATGTTGAGCATCTGAGGATAGTGCTGAAGACTCTAAAGAGATATGAGTTGTATGCAAAGTTCTTGAAGTGTGAGTTCTGGCTGGACAATGTATCTTTCTTGGGCCATGTTATATCAAAGGAAGGACTAATGGTGGATCCTACGATTAAAGCTGTTCTTAACTAGAAACAACTAAAGAATGCAAGTAAGATAAGGAGCTTCTTAGGACTAGCTGGTTATTACAAAAAATTTGTGGAAGATTTCTCTAGAATAGTAGCGCCTCTTACATATCTAACTCGTAAAGGAAAGAAGTTTGAATGAACGGATGCATGCGAGAAGAGTTTTTAAGATTTAAAGAAAAGGTTGACTACAGCTCCAATCTTGGCTATTCCTAAAAGGAATGATGGGTTTGTAATTTACAATAATGCTTTTAAGATGGCCTTGGTGCTATATTAATATAGAATGATAGAGTGATCGCTTATGCTTTGAGACAACTGAAAAACTACTAGAAGAGCTATCATACTCATGACCTTGAATTGACAGCAGTAGTTTTTACACTAAAGATATGGAGACATTACTTGTATGGAGTTCAATGTAAGATTTTTATTGATCATCAAAGTTTAAAGTACTTCTTCACTTAGAAGGACCTGAATATGAGATAATGGAGATGGCTAGAGCTAGTGAAGGGTTATGATTGTAAAATCCTTTATCATCTAGGAAAGGCTAATCGAATAACTGATGCTCTAAGTGGGAAGACTGATGCCATGTTGATGTTGTTACAAGCAATGGCTCAGCCTTTGAGGAAGGAAATTCTAAACTTCGGTTTGAAAATCATAATAGGGCAGCTCACAGCACTAACTCTTGCTCCATCACTATTTGATGTGATTCAGAGTAAGCAAGAAGAAGATATAAGCCTCGCGAGGATTAAGTAGGAAACCAAGGAAGGAAAATATGAAGAGTTTTGTATTGTGGATGACGGAACCCTACATCTCAAGAACTGCTTATGTGTTTCCAATGTTGATGGTTTAAAGGAAAGAATATTAGCGAAAATTCACGATACTCCTTACTCAATTCATCCAGGACCAATAAAGATGTACAATGATCTAAGGAACAGTTTTTGGTGGTTTGGAATGAAGCATGATGTTGCAATACATGTGAAGAAATGCTTGACATGTCAGCAAGTCAAAGCTGACACCAAAGACGTAGCGACGATTTGCAATTAATTCATATACTGGAATGGAAATGGGAAGAGATTGCAATAGATTTCGTTACCTGTTTGCCCAGGACTATGAATGGATTGATGCCATTTGGGTTGTTGTCAATCGATGGCACATTTCATCCCCATTAAAATCACTTACTCTATGGAGCGATTAGCAGAACTATATGTCAAGGAAATAGTGCGACTTCATGGAATCTCTAAGTCTATCTTTTCTTATTGTGATGGCAAGTTCACATCCAAGTTCTAAAAAAGTGTATAGACTGCTATGGGAACTAAGTTACATTTAAGCACGGCCTTTCATCCTTGACTAATGGCCAAATGGAGAGGACGATTTTGATCTTAGAAGATATGCTTCGAGCCTGTACCCTCCATTACAAGACCAGCTGGTGTAAAATATTACCATCAGTAGAATTTGTTTATAACAATAGCTACTAGGAGACGATTGGAATGGCACCTTATGAGGCTCTATAAGGGCAGAAATGTAGGTCGCCTATATGCTGGTATGAAACTACTGAAAAGAAAATGATGGAAAGCGATGTTGGTGAGAAGACTGATTTTTGTCAACAAGACTTCTGAGATGAAAAGTTAATATGAAAGAGGATAGAGACCGCTCAAAGTTGTCAAAAGTGCTACGCCAATAAAGGAAGAAGGCCTTTAGAATTCACTGTAGGCGATTCTATATTCCTAAAGATTGTACCAATGAAAGGAGTTATGAGGTTTGGAAGGAAAGACAAGTTGAGGCCGAGGTTGATTAGACCTTATGAAATTGTGAAGTGGATAGGCAAGGTAGCCTACCAATTGAGATTACCATTAGAAATGTCAGCTATTCACGATACTATATGTGTGCACAAATGTGGGTCAGTGGGACCCATTCATGTTTCATCTTATTTCTTTATTATTATTTCTTAAATGTTTATTTTGTTATTCTCACTTGCTTAATTATTATAATTACTCGCTTTTAAAAAGATTTTTAACTAAATTTCTTAATTCTTAAACTTATGATTTAGCTAAATTTTCTACTTAATTAACTTAATTAAACTATCACGTCACTTCCTGTACTCTAGGACGTAACATTTCTAAAGCGAGATAAACTTTGAAAAGGGCATGCATAGCCAGTAGCTATCATCTTTATGTAGAATGCAAGAAAGACGATTGGCTTGTGAAAGATTCTTATAGACGTGAAGCAAATTTGGCTCTTTGAATTCCCTCCCCAATTGCAGACACCATGTGTCAAAGTTTTGGTAGCTAGCTTCTAAAATAACCTTTCCCATTGGAATCGATTTCCCAAAAAGACCCTTAACTAATCTGAGCCCCCCTTTTTTTTTTGTTTTTGCTTCTTTTTGTTTTTTTGTTTTTTTGTGTGTGGAGGAGTCGTCCAGTAGTTCTATTACAACATCCAAGCATAACTTAAGGACAAATTTTGAGCCTTCCATTTTTTTTTTTTTTTTTTGTGTGGACGACTCGTCCAATAGTTTTATTACAACGTCCAAGCATAACTTAAAGACAAATTTTATGAACTTAAGGACTAATTTTATACTTACGAAATATGTAGGATATAAAAGAAGGGCTAATGAAACACATAACCTAATTATATTAATTGAATTTAAATATGGTTTTAGCTTGTAAATATTTTATATATGTCCTAAAATAATATTAGTAAAATGTTTACTATGTAATTATATAGTACAAAATATATTATCATGAAAATAATTACTATGCAGTTAAGGATATTTTTAAGATATTCTAAATATTATGTTGAATTTTAATTTCTTAGTAATAATTTGATCATTTATCGTAATTTCTTTGTAAAAGAAAACACCTTACCCACTTAAAAAAGAAAAAGAAAAAAAAACCTTACTCTTACAGCACAATTTTGGGCATCACATAAAAATTATAAAAAAAAGAGAGTAAAATTAACAGAATTTTTATAAAATTGAATATATAAATTATTTTTTCCATACCTCTATGAAGACTTTTATTTATTAAAAAAAAATCAAGATGTAGGAACTATATACGTAAGGTTAACTCAACATTGTCAAAAATATGATGAATAAAACAATGCGGACATATGTTATTTACAAAAACACACAAACGGCACCTAAAAAAAGTGTTGGCAGCAAACATTTTCGTGATTTCATGTTTTGGACAGCTTCATCTATATTTGCACGCCACATTTGCAAAAACCAAAAAAATAAAAAAATAAAAATAATTTTGTTTACGAGACGTCGTAATTCATAGTGGTATATATAATTTAACGAAGTGTAATAATATTTGTCGTGGGAATTTAAGTAGGATCAACAGCATTGTCACGGTTTGTTAATTCCAAGCTCACCATATTCCCAAGCCGAAGCAGACTCTCAGTCGCCAAAATCGCCTTAGCATTGATATCGTGCATGGCTCTCACGTTCAAACTCCTACACGCTTCCTTGGCCGCATCAAATATCTCCTTGTCATTCGCCCAACGCGCCATAATGCAGTGTCCCAAAATCCTCAGAATCGGCTGCAGCAGCTCCCATGGCAGAGGAATACGCCTTTCCGCCACGCCCTCATCACCACCGTCGGTTTCTCCAACTAGCCTTGAATCTGGCCGTTTACTCTGATCATCATCACGATCACCGGCCCAAACCCTGCAAAACTCGCAGAAATCAAGCTTGGAACTCTTAGGCATTTCGATGATCTTCCCAAAGTAAAGCTCCAAAGCCACCCCCACTATCCTCGCCCGGCGCGTAGACCTCACGGTGCCATGGGGCTCAAGCGTCGGGGACAGGATGGTCAGGTTGAGAGTCGTTGAGTTATTCTTTGCCGTTGCGGTCGACTCATGGTACTCATGATAGAGGCTCGGGTGGTCCATTTCTGGGACATTGACGGTGACGGGTTGGCCGGCGCGTGAGGTGGTCTCGTGGGAGTAGAGCGCCAGGAGGATGGCCTCGAAGCCAGCAAGGGGTCGTTCGAGTGTGGCGCGTGAGAGATACACACCAGCGAGGAGTGGAATGTAGCGGAGGACGACGAGGTGGAGGCAGGGGTTGCCAGACTGGAAGGCATCATAGAGCCAGCGGCAGATGTTGTCGTCACCGGTGCCGGCAAAGGGGCGGCGGAGGAGGGCAGAGATGTAAGTGGAAATCTCGATGTCGTGGAGGAGGGAAAGGGAGGGATTTGAGGAGGAGGAAAGAGAGGAAGGGATTGAGGGGAGGATGGTGGAGAGTGATTGGATTGCTTTTTGGGTCTTGGAGAGGGAATTCGAGAGCGGAGGAGCTTCCGCGGCGGCTACCTTAATTTCTGAGGTGGCCGTGTTGTTGGACATTATTAATGATATTATTATTATTATTATTTTTACAATGCTTATTCCTATTATTTGCGAGTGTAGACTCGGGAGGAGAAGATTTGTTGGGTGTGAGAAAGAAAAGACGGGATTCAGCAGATTACATATTAGGCAAAAGTTAATGATGATGGTCATTGGTGGAGGATGATTAGGAGGGAAAATAGGATCTTTGATTTTTTTGCTATCGACGTGTGTATCCTAATTTTAGGTCACTGGTGACCATAAGTGTTGCTGATTCTTTGCATTCTTATAGATCTATGTGTCATCAAAGTAACATGTTCATCACAGGAGTCGGGAGGAAAAGAAAAGACCCTGTTTGGGTTGAAATTTGCTTGTTCGTACGAGGAAACTAATTCTTATTAGGAAAATAATTTTAAGTTCAAAGTTCCTTCCTTCGCACTAGCCCTTGTTTATGGGCTTGATTTAAAGAGTCCCAAAATTGTGGGAACAGGATCTAAGGGAAAGTTATGTTTTACCCTATATTTATACATTGGAATTTGGATTATTACATCTTCATACAGAGCAACTTATAAGAATACCCCCACATGTACTATCTTATTAAAAAATGCCCTCCAATAAACCACTTATCAAAACTTGTCTCTTTATTTAAAATTGAAGATTATTAAAAGACCAAGTAATTGTTACGCCCCGGAATACGGGAACTGACATGGCGGTATATTTGAGTTAATTACACAAAAATTTAATTAAAACATGAGTTTTAGAATGTGCATTAATTATAAAAATGTGATAATTTTAAAACCTTTTTAAAATGAGCAAATGTAATATCCAAATAAATAAGAATGACAAAATAAACAATAAGAAAATAGTAATAATAAAAATATAAGGTGAAACGAGAATGGGTCCCATTGACCCATATTTTGTGCACATACGTAATACAGACAATATTATAATACATCCACAGTCCAAATAAAGAAAGAGTTAGAGTATTACATGCCTTGATTTATTTTATAATTCAAATTACCCAATTGCTTCTCCTATAGCTAGCAAGTCCGGTCAACAGATTCTTCTCCGATCTTAGGCTGGCATCCACCTAGAGGGGGAAATGTTTAAAAACAAATAAAATGTGAGTGAAGGGCTCAGTAGAACTATATTTAAAACACCAAATTTGAAGGAAATTTCATTATTCAAATAAATATTTAGAAAACGAACTTGAGTAAATAAATAAGTAGACAAATGAATAAATAAACGAAAATTCAGTAAAAGTTTATCTTACCAAAACAACTTATTGGTAGACCAGAAAGAATATCATTTTCTTTTCTTGGGCAAACTATATATATTACACCACTATAGTGGCCTAGTTGGGTTTCGGAACCTGGCCTCAAGATCGCACTCTATACGACCCGATCTCTGATATGGCATCATGCCCTTATATATTTTCTATAATTATTAGAAATCCCTTTTTACCAAAAATTCTTACTTACATTTATTATGAGGTTTATTATAAAAATTCACCTCAGTCTACTGTTTATAAAAACAATTGATGAAATCCTTTTTCAAATCATCATTGAAAACATTTTAATGAAAAACCTTTTTAAGCCAAAATCATTTTCAAAACTAAGTTACCAAGGAGAGGGTAGAAGTCCTACCTTAATACTCGTGCCAGTGCCCTACACCGAAATCCTGGTCCGCTATACATTAGCTCCATGGATCCACAAACTACATTGAACATGTAATAACTAAGTCTATCAGTATCTAACTTAAGATATCCTATATCACTAAATCATCTCATGGTGTCCTAGTGTGCTATTAAAGTTTATGAAATCATACTATGATGTTGGAATCTCAACCGGGGTTCAAAACAGTAAAAATAAATGAAAAATCATAAAATCTCATTATGCCCGACTGGCCTACCGATCACCTTGGTTCGGCTAACTGAACAATACAGTTTGGCCTACTGGAAAGCCAGGTCCGATCAGTTGAAACTTTTCTAGGTTTTGCCTGCCAGTCGTATGAATCCGGCTTGCTAAACTCATGAATCCGACCTGCCAAACTGAAAAATTTTAGAAATTTTCAAGCACAGGTTTCGGCTTCCTCGAGGCCAAATCTTCAATTTTAACCTATTTTCTCAAATCCTAGGCATGGATATTGATCATAGTTGATAGGAAAACATAGCAGATTACTTTTTAATGCATTAAAACAAGATTTAAAAATTTTTTTGAAAAATTCCAAAAATGGAGAAAAATAGAGAAAAATGAAAAATCTTGATTGAAATCCATTTTTCTTCAATCAAAGCTTAGATTCTAGCTATTCTAAGTTCCTCTAACTTAAATCAAAAGTTTTCTAAGTTCAAATAAGCTTAAATTTCAAAATGCAAGAAAAATTAAAAAATTTAGAAAAGTTTAGAAATTTTAAAACTAACCTCAAATCGAAGCTTTAAATCGTGTTTGTAGTTGCTAAATCCCATTCCCAAGTCTTCAATCCACTAACCCAAAGCTTGGAATCAATAGTTTGATTCAAAATTTTGAGGGAAGAAGAGAGAGAAAGAGAAAGCCCAAGAGAGTGAGAGAGAGATGCAAGAAAGAGAGGGAAAGAGAGAGAGAGAGATGTGAATAAAGGAGAGGGAGAGAGAGAGGTATAAATAGAGAGGGACGTGGGCGGTTTCACTATGCAGAAATCATGTACCGTCCACAGTTTTGTAAAACGGATATATTGGACACTTTACAAGTTGTTTTGTTCCAAATATTCAAAATAACAAACAAAATAATTAAAATTCATTAAAAGTCATTAAAATAATAAAAAACAACACTAATTTAGAAATTTCACAAAATAATTAAATTAAGTTTAAAATACTCATTATGGCACACTAATCTACCATTTTACATTTTTAATAACATTTAATTAATTTCAGTGTATTACAGTAATTCTTCTTCCCAAAATGGAACCTGTTAGGTTCCAGTAGGTTTTGTCGTGGAACCTACAAGGTTCCGCAATGGAATCCACCTTAGGTCGTCGATGAGGGGTGTCAAATTAGAACCTGTCAGGTTTCAACTTGAAACCTAGTGGATTCCTACTTGATTTTTTTTTAAAACAAAGAAGCACCAAATGTCTCCGATTGCCAACACGAGTGCCAAGATGTGACCTGTTAGATTTCAACAACTTTTTTTAAAACGAAAAAGCATCAACCGCCTCCAGTTGTCTGCTCTAATGCAGGTTATAACTTGCCAAGTTCCAATTTACAGCCTATCAATTCCAATATATTTTTTTGAAAGAAAGAGGCATCAATTACCTCTGGTCGCCAGTGTGGGTGTCGGAACATAACCTGGTAGGTTCCGAAGATGGAACCTGCTAAGTTCTATTGTGGAATCTACTAGGTGCCAATAGGTTCCGTCATAGAACTCGTCAAATTCTACAAGTTCTATCATAGAACCTATCAGATTTCATCGTGAAATCTGCTGATTACCTTTTCATATCAAAATCAAATAAGCTATATACAATTCAAATAAAACCAAAAATAGAAATATGGTAGATTACAAGTAGAACATTCCAACTACAACAATCTAGTATAAATTACTTTGATTGATAAACGGTAGCCCTTCATAAGATCTGCGTAAGTGTTGAGCACCCAACTTGCATAGTAGCTAATTCATTGACTGTAGAAATGGCCAGCAAGAAATACAATACACATTTTAAAGTGTAGAGTTGAAGATTAAACACAATATGCTGACAAATATTACTACAAAATGCAATATCTACTTACGGGTCTTTCCCAAAAAAGAAAAAAGCATATGAAAGTGATTACCAACAACATGAATGACAGCTAAACTAAATTACTAAGCATTTGCCTACTGGATACTAAACCTTTCTATCATAATATATAATAATAAATTGAGATACAATAAACATATATGCATAACTCCAAATTACACATATATGTAAAAATAAAAATGTAATCAATTACACTACTCTAAGAAACACCAAAAACCAAAAAAACACACACATACACAATCATTATTCAGGTAAAAATGAAACAAAAAAAAAAAGAAAGAAAGAAAAACAAAGCAAAAGAGTACCTAGTGTTTGGTAAGCCTTTTGTGATAAACAAGAGTACACTATTATTAATAAAATACAATTACTCCGATAATCTGAGTTGTTTGATAAAGATTTTTTTTATCGAAGTCGCATATTTTAGTACAAATCTGTAATTGAACGTTTCAATTGAACAATTACAAATTACAAAGGAAAATATACAACTATAAAACTACTAATTAAATTAAAAAATTGTACAAAAAAAAACTAGAGTTACAATTACTTCCAAAAACTATAATCAAAAGCAAATTGAAGAGAAATATTAATAGTGAAAGAGTAGTTGGTAGTATATTCAAGCACAAGAAACGCAACTTTGATGAAGAGAAAGGGCAAGAGAATCCCTAGCATGAGGATGAGAGGAAAAAAAGTCTAGTCACCATCACCGGAAGAGTTGCAGTCATTGTAGAAGATGATCAGATCCTGTTGCCATGAAATCAAAGTTCATTAAGCATCTTCGTCTTTGATGGCAAAAATGTCGAGGTTGCCAAGCTCCATCACTATTTTTGATCTCCTCAAAGCTGTTTCGTTGGATCTTCGATCTTCTTGTGGCAAGATGATCTCCAATCATGACAGAAGGTGGACAGAAGAAAGGTGCAACGAGGAGAAAGATGATCGATGTCGTCGGAGAGAGTGTAGGGCAATAAGAAAGAGAGAAAGAGAGGAGGTAGAGGGGGTAGAGAAGAGAGAGAATAAGGTGGAAAGAGAAAGGAGGGATCATTTTTATGGTTTTTATTTTAGATGGAATGAGAGGGAAGATAGTAAATGTATAATTATTCTTAAAAAAAGAAAAGGGTTAATTATGAATAGGTAAAAGTAGAAGGGCAATTTTAAAAACCACTTATTAAAGGAGGCATTGTGTGTAATATTCTCTTTGATATATTCAAAGCCAAATTTAATAATTTATACCATTTCTTGGTCAAACTTTCTATTTTGACAATGATTGTACTTGGCAACATGGTTAGAACTAGAAGTTGGAACGATTTTATTGTAGCATGTGAGAGCTTCACCTTGAAGCCAACTTTTCTTTGCATTGTAGTATGTGAGAGCTTTACACTGTAGTGGTTTTAACTATGTAGTTAGAACGAGGTTACCAAACGACTTCAAGTAGAAAGTAATTTCAAATACACATACAAATTCTCATATATGTAAACATTAAGGATGCCTTTGGTATACAATAATCAATAAGAATCATATTTTGAAAAAAATGATAGTGGGGCAATATGATTATCAAGAAATCAACATTTTCATGTTTGATTGTACATGAGAATCTTCTATCAAATTTTCAAGAATAATATATTATTGGTTTTAGTTGTACATAGGAATCTTGCATAGGTAAAAGAATAAATTGATATATTATCTTTCAAACTACTTTCAAATTTTAGAATACTAGACTTAAATTTCTTTCTACTATTATGACTAGCATAAGTGCATATTTAGAATTAGGATCAACATCATCTTAATGAAAATCTTCATCGCCTTAATGAATATTTATTAAGGTGATGGAGATCCTAATATTGCACTTATGCTAGTGATAATAGTAGAAAGTACTTTCAAGTCTTTTTTCCTACTATTTTGTTAGAGCATTCTAGTTTCCTAATATTATTTAGTAAGTTTCCCTTATATTAATAGTTGAGTAGTTTTTGTTGTTTGTTAGTTTAATTTTTTTTATTAGTGATAGTTTTCCTTTCTTGTTATTTTTCTTCTTTATAAATAAGCCTAAAGATTGTCATTCCAATTATATATTGTAATAATTGATTAATCATATTTAATATTTAGAATGTTCCTCTATTGTTTTACTCTCTCCAAATTCAAAACTCTATTATCTTCCTCAAATTCCTCTTTTGCATTTCTCTCTCTATTCCAACCTCTCTATTATCCATTTTGTTATTTTCTTTTTCCTTAGAAGCTTAATACAATATACTCAGATAAGTAATGCATTTATTACTTACTATATTTGTCATGACTCGAGGGCTATGATGGAGATAAATTAAACTAGATAATGTTGGAAAATTAGTATGCAATAGAATTTTTAAAATTTTTATATCAGAGTATTTCCAAAACATAAGTTTGGCACACTATATGCATAAATTAACTAGATATTACTAACCTTGTTTGCCAAAAAGCTCCCGCAATCGATGAAGAGAAAGGATGTTGTAGAAGGACCTTAACCAATTGGCCTTCTTAGCTATTCTCTATCCACGACTAGTGTGTGCGTGTGCATCCTTGTATAGCTCTTTCACCAAGTGACTCTCCTTCTAACCAATTGAGAAAACCCAAAGCTAGTGCTTGAGATTTGTGAACAAGAGCTCACAAGGAGTTTCAAAGTCTCGCCAGTAAAGTCTCACTCTTAATCTCTCAATTAATTTGAATAACAATAAGACTCACTCCCCCTTTATAGAGGTTAAGCCCATGGGTCAGTCTTTATCAAATAAAGCCTCAAAAATTTGAATCGAATCAATATACAATAAAATCCACATGAAAATGCGTGATCTATTTATCATTTGGTCGATAAGCCGAACTGGCAGATCAGCATGTCGAACTTACTCCATCTACAAGTCGAATTGGAAGATCGTCTACCGAACTAACGATAAATGTTCCCTTTGAATCTTTTATTTCCTATCTGAGATTCATGGGATAGAGTCTCAGTTTTAATTCAAATAACCCAATAGAGAAGTTATCTGATTAAAATAGTCATATCTAGATAATCTCAAGAAAAATAAATATTCTTGATAATTCAACAAGTTTATTTTGAATTAATTTACTCAAAATTAATCCTACAGATAAACAAACATGAATTATCTAATCTCAATAATTCAATAAGTTTCTCTTGAATTAATTTTTTTTACAGAATTAATTTAATCAATAAACAAACATGAATTATCTGATCCTACTAAATTTCAACCAATTTGATAATTGGACATAAGTCAGCAATTTATTTGAAAAGCACGCCGTATCGTTACAGGATTTTTTATGAGCTAGCAAAGGGGATCTGACAAACCTATATAGTTCAAGCTCTCGATAATTATGAACCCAATATCCTAGATATACATTTCGTAATTATCAACTCCAATGCTACTCCACTAAAAGCTTAGAGCTGCATTCTTGAACTATATAGAATTACGAACCTCGTACAGTTAAATCTCCATGACAAAACATCATGTATCATATCCCCATAGGATTATCCATAATTAGCTAAAGAATAAATTCTGTCTTACCTTCTCAATTATTTTTATCTTATGTTTCATTATCTCACCATCGAAAAACTTACCATGCACAAACGGTATACTATACGGTTACACCTATGTATCCAAATGGTTGAGCGCTCTAGTTTTCTAATTATAGGATAATGCATATAAGAGGATATCAACTACTCCTGAATATGAGCTATGGACTCTATATCTATGAATAACATGTTTACGCTATCAAAAGCCATGCCTCCAATGTACCGGCATGCATACCAATATAAAATGTGGATGTCACCCTTTGTTACATCAGAAGACACAAGTCAAGACAACAGGCCCACTATTCATCTAAGGATTAAGATACACCGTATATGATTATCTAAAGTGAATTGATTTTCAAAGACAAAATTATTAATCTAAATTAATTCACTTTATGTCTTGATCCAACACATAGTCACCTATGACAATGTGCCAATATTTCTATTCATAGAGTCTACCTCCAATTGCTAAGACAAACCATCTCCCATTAGGGATATAAACAACATAACAATTTTTACATGAATAAAGTGCCCAACTTTTCCCTCTTGATTGTAGATATTTTTATTTAGACCGTCACTTTAAGAATCATGTCTTACGCATAATCTGTCCATCATATGCCCAATTCTTAAAGGTTTAGATCGACAGTTTCAGACTTTTGTTTGTCTATCATACATTCAACAAATATGAATGTAAAAAGGATAATAATTTGGCATATAAATAATAAATAAATAAATTCTCTATAGATAAGAATGTCTCCATAAAATATATTACATTTTTACTCCTTAGGGTATACATGTCTAACAATCTCCCACTTGCACTAAGTGAGTAAATATGATAAATCTCGCATTCCCATAGCTTCCACATGCCTCCCAAAAACTCTCACAGTTAGTGTCTTCATGAATGGATTAGCTAAATTGTCTTTGAATGTGATTTTGCAAACAATGACATGCCCGCTCTCTACAAAGTCCTTTATCACATGATACTTCCGATCAATATGCTTATTCTTCTTCTGAAACCTTGGTTCCTTAGCATTAGCTACCACTGCACTATTATCACAATACAATGATACTGCCTTATCCATACTAGGAACTACCTCAAGATCCCTAAGGAATTTGTGAAGGCACACTGCTTCTTCTGAAACATCACTAGCTACCACATACTTGGCCTTTATTGTTGAATCTGAAGCACAACCTTGCTTCACACTTCTCCAACTGATGACACAGCCGCTCAGAGTAAATACAAAACTAGAAGTGAATCTCCTCAAATCTAGACAGTATTGGAAATCTGAATTAGTGTATCCTAGAGGAGTTAAGTTCTCACCTGAATACATAAGCATTTACCCACAAGTCCTTCTTAGGTACATAAAAATATACTTGACCGCAACCCAATGGTTCAGTCCTAGATTCGCCTAAAATCGACTTACAATCCTGACCATATAACAAATAGCCGGTCGTGTGCAAAGCAATGCATACATGAAACTACCCACTACCGAAGCATAAGGCACCTTCTTCAAGCATTCTCTTTGTTTCTTAGACTTTGGAGAGTCTTTCTTAGAAATAGTAATTCCAAACCTAGATGGTTGCCCACCTCTCTTGGAATCCTACATTGCAAACCTCCTAAAAATCTTATCTACGTAGCCAGCCTAGGACAAAGCTATCATTCTGTTCTTCTTATCCCGAAAGATTAGGATCCGAGAACAAAATTAGCTTCATGCAAGTCTTTCATGTCAAGTTATTTGGTCAACCGTAATAAGACCGAAGACATCGCCCCAATGTTATTGCCAATTAGCAAAATCTCATCTAGATAAAGTAGTAGAAAAACCACCTTCCTATCCTTAATGTGTTTGTACACACATGGTTCGTCCACATTTTGTGTGAACCCATAAGTTTTGATCACTTGATCAAATCTTTTGTTCCAAGAACGAAATGCCTACCTAAGTCTATAAAGTGACTTTAGCAACTTACAAACCTTACCCTCCTAACCTTGGCCTTGAACCTGTTTGGCTGCTCTATATAGATGGACTCATCAAGATAGCCATTTAGAAAGGCCGTCTTGACATCCATCTGTCAAATCTTGTAGTCGAGAGTGGCAACTATGGACAAGAGAATACGGATAGATTTTAGCATGGCTACAGGTGAAAAGGTTTCCTCGTAATCAATTCCTTCCTTTTAAGTGTATCCTTTAGCTATCAATCTAGCCTTAAAGGTTTCAACTTTTCCATCCACTCCTATCTTTCTCTTGTAGATCCACTTACACCCTATACCTTTAGGAAGATCTACAAGCTCCTAGACCCGATTAGCCTCCATAGACTTCATCTCTATGTTCATGGCCTCTGTCTAGAGTTTTGAATTAACATCCTCTATAGCCTATGTATAAGTGTAAGGATCCCTATTATGTTCATCTGATTCAACCAAGTAGGCCTCACTGTTGAACATATACCTCTCAGGTTGACACCCAATCCTCCTACTATGCTGAAACCCCTTAGGTTGTTATTCAGGTTCGTTTGGTTTTTCTACACCGATTGGAGTGGTTTCTAGTGGAACCCCCATAATGATCGAATCATTCCTCAACTCCTCGAGCACTACTTTGCTTCGAGGCTTAAAGTCGTCCATGTAACTCTCCTCAAGGAAAGTTACACTAGTCGAAACCACGACTTTATTTTCCTTTGGGTTATAGAAATAACCCCCTTTAGTCCTTTTTGGATATCCTACAAACATACAAATTTCTGAGTGTGCTTCCTGTTAGTGATATGCCCTAGGCCAATTATGTAACAACCACATATTGATTTCATTACATTTGTATTTTATTCATAAAGAAGTATTTTCATTATTGTTTTTTATTCTAATTCTATGAATAGTTAATTCTACCTAAGGTCATCAAGTATGTGACTTGATAGTAAAACTCTTAGGTAAAAATTGAATTATATTCTAAATTATCCCTAGTCAGTCATTATTATTGGGATAATAATGAATAAAGACTAGTATGAAGTTTGACTGATGATTATGCTTTACTAATCATGTGTATGAGATACTAAGTCAACTTATAGATACATATTTGAGAAATGATGTATTGGATTGACCTGCTATGAGAATACTACATGGATAATTGTCATAAGTGATTCTTATCACAAAAGTTTTATCCTAGTCCTCTGACCTGAAATCACCATGGTTTCCTACATAACAAGTTTTATATTTTGACACAATCTAATATTATCTTTAACAGGAAGATGGAATAGATTGTTGTTGGATATAGAGTGAATCATGTGAGAAATATGAGTGATTAAGAAGGAATTTGTCCCTCATTTATTATGAGAAAGATATCTATGGGCCTCTCGATAAGTTAGACTAAAGAAAAATGTATGGCCATACTAGAATGAATTGATAAGGATTATCAATATTAGTCTACTTAAG
>CAMOHE010031484.1:0-17402 GCA_946598075.1 Artocarpus hirsutus
ACAGGCCGAACTTCGTGTTCGGCAGGCCAGATTCAAAGGATCGGCAGGCCGGATTCATCCGACCGGCAGGCCGAACCTGTTCCTTCGGTAGGCTGAAGTGTGCAGTCCGGCAGGGCGAACCAGGGGAACCGGCAGGCCGACCGAGCAAGGAGAAATTTTGTAATTTTCACCCGTTTTAAACTGTTTTGAATCCTGATTTAAATTTCAACTTTGTACAATGATTTTATAAACCTAAATGGCACACTAGGATACCATGAGATGATTTAGTATCATAGGATACCTCGGGTTAGATGCTAATGAGCTAAGTTACTATACATCTAGGATTTGTGCGTGGATCCGCGGAGCTAACGTATGGCGGACCGAGATTACGGTGTGGGACACCGGCACGAGTATTGAGGTAGGACTTCTACCCCTTTCTTTGGTAGCCGATTTTAAAATGCTTTGGCCTAAAAAGGATTTTTATAAAAATGTATTCAAATGGCTTATTGATAAAGGATTTTTATCATCTATTTTCTGAAACAGCAGATTGAGATGGATTTTATAATAAACTTCATAATGAATATGAATGATTATATCTGGTAAAGAAGAGATTTTATGAATCAGAGAGATATATATGTATATATATTTTAGGGCATGATGCCATCTCAGAGATCGGGTTGTGTAGTGAACAACCTTGGGGGCACGTCCCGAAACCCAGCTGGGCCACTACGGTGGTGAGTCATGTATGGTTTGCCCAAGAAAGGAAAACGGTATTCTTTCTGGTTGATTTGTCTGAGTTATTTTGTGAAGATCATATTTTTATTAAATTCTCATTTAATTATTTATTTGTTTAATTGTTCTAGCTCGTTTTATACATATTTATTTGGTTTATGAAATTTCTCTTAAATTGGATAATTTTTAAATATAGTCCTACTGAGCCTTTCGCTCACATTTTATCTGTTTTAAAATCTTAACCCTAGGTGGATATCAGCATAGGCTTGGAGAAGAGTCCGCCGACCGGACTTACGATCAGTAGAAGTATTTGGTAGGTTAATTTATCATTCAAGGCAAGTAAGACTTTAACTTTTCTTTTATTCTGGACTGTGGTTGTATCATAATATTGTCAGTACTATATGTGTGTCTAAATATGTGGGCCAGTGGGACTCATATGCGTTCCACTCGATATTTAATTATTTTAAAGTTATATCTAATTGTTTAATTATTATGATGCTTCATCTATTTCTTTAACTTTTCTATTCAAACGATTTTAAAATTATCACCCTTTTTGCTTATAAATTTCATTCTAAAACCCTATTTTTAACCAAGTCTTTACTTACTTAATTTAATTAAACCACCACGTTACCTCCCGTACTCCGGGGCGTGACATTATATTGGTAGCCAAAGGCCTTAAACAAAAGCACGGTATAGACTACTTTGATACATATACTCTGATAGCTAGATTAACATCTATTAGAGTGTTATTTTGTAATTGCTTCGATATATACTTTGCATGTGCACCAAATGGATGCAAAGACAACTTTTCTAAATGATGATCCTGAAATCTATTTGGAATAACTTGACGGGTTTATATGAGAAAAAAGTTCGCAAGTTAATCGAGTCGCTTTATGAATTAAAGCAACACCAAAATAGTGGCATGAGAAATTTAATTTTGTTATTTTCTTTAATGGTTTTAAGCATAATAATGTAGATAAATGCGTATATTTTATATTTACAAATGATTTTGGTATGATTATAAATTTGTTGGTGATGACTTTATTATCTTTGAAATGAACATGTAAGGGACAAAATGATACTAAGAAGTATTTAACTTCACAATTTAAGATGAATCATCCTGATGAGGTAGATACTATCTTGGTCTAAAAGTGAAAAAGCATAATGGGGGGTTTCTCATTGTGTCAATCTCATTATATTAAAAAGACGCTTCTTAAATTCAATTATTTGAATTATAAAGAAGCAAATACCCCATTTAATTCTAGTAATAAATTCCTAGAAAATTCTGGCCGAGCGGCAGCATGGCTAGAGTATGCTAGTGTGATTGGTAGCCTAATGTATGCTATACATTGTATAAGGCCAGACATTGCTTTTGTGGTTTGCAAAATATCAAGGTTTACTAGTAACCTGAGTGTGGAACATTTAAATATAATTGGTAGAATACTTGGTTATGTTAAAAAAACCATTAATTTGGGTTCGTTTTACAATTTTTTCCTACGGTACTAGAAGGGTACTCAGATGCTAGTTAGATAATCAATGCAAGTGATAATAAATCCATGCCTGGTTAGATTTTCATAATTTTCGGAGGAGTAGTGTCTTGGGCTTCCAAGAAACTATTGGACAACAAGTGTACTATAGAATTTTAAAAAAATTTAATAAAAGCTTTTGCATAAAACAAGTTAGACATGCTATATATCATAAATTAAACACAGATCTTTGTGCCTCTAGTAGATCAAAAACTGTGCTTCTAACTGAACAAATTTTGCAGAACTACTATGAGAGATTCACATCTAGTAGAGCCTCAACCAACAAGTCTTCTTTTCTATTCTCTTTTCCACAGTCAAAATGCGAGTGAGTATACATCGTTTAGCCTTCCTTTTGGTAACGTCTCCTTCCAACCATAAGAAAAAACCAAGAGATGTTGTTCTTAATGTTAAACAATAGCCATATGGGAGTTTTAGAGTTCTCTCACTTAGAAAAATCTCTCTAAATTTCTAAAGTGATCTAATTAACAATAAAAATACGTTTCGCATTTAAAGTGGCTAGTAAGGCACTCATTCCTATTAGGTTGAGCTTCAAAATTCGACTCAAGACCAAATCCTAGAGCAAAAACGCGTAAACATGTTTTGCTAACCTGGCAGGTCTGGTCGATCGGCCCTAGTGTATGTCAGTCAACTGATTGTATTGAACTTACCTAAATTTGGCCCTTATGCCACTCCAGTCAACCCACTTAATCCATTGTTTCATCGGTTTTTGACTCAATTGGATAATTCCTATTTTATTTGACTCAGGAATCTTTCATAGCACCCTAGTTTTAATTCAAACAACTTAATACAGTAGTTATCTGATTAAAATAATCATATACAAATAAACCCATATCAAATAAAACATATACAAATAATTCAACTTGTTTATCTTGAATTAATTCACAAAATTAATTCAAACAATAAATTAACATAAATTATTAAAATCCAATCTCTTGAATATCTTAGAATTAACATAAGTTACCAATTTGTAGAAAAAACACGCTATATTGTTTCAGAAAAATATGTGAGCTAGCAAAGGGGACCCGTTAGACATAGATCAAGCTCCTACAATTATTAAATGATGTGTCCCTGATGCACACGTTTTATAGTTATCAACTCTAAAGTTATTGCACTAAAAGATTAGAGCGGCACTTTTGAAATATAAATAAATTACAAAACTTCAATAAGTTTTTCATCTATGATATATCATAAAGTGCAACATTCCCATAAGATATCCATAATGGGCTAAAGGATAAATTCTATTTTACCTTCTCGATTATATTTATCTCATGTTCTATAATCTTATTATTGGAATACTTACTATTCATAACAAATACAAATAGTATACCATTCAGTTACACAAATGTATGCAAATGGTTTAACGCTCTAGTTTTTCAATTACATGATAATTCCTATAAGAAAATATTATTAACTATACAAAAGAGCTATAGATTCTATATCTATAAATAAGGGATCTACGTCATCCAAGAGTTATGTCTCCAATGTACCAGTATGTATATTTTTATTTCATTCAAGATGCTTTGGTATATCAAAAGACACAAGTCAAAAATATGTTCTCATTAATCTATTTCAAGATTCAGAGGTAACACATATGATTGTTTAAAGTAAATTGATTTATTCAAACAAAATTATCAATTAAATTATATTACCTTTACTCTCGATCTAATATATTATCACCAATGACAATATACTAATATCTCTATTTGTAAAGTCCCACTTCGATGACTAAGATAAGCCATCTACTGTTAAGGATGTAGATAATATAACAATTCTAATATGAATAAATCGTTCAACTTTATGCCCTCGCTTGCAGACCTTGTATGTGTAGACAATCACCTTAATATTCATGTCTTTTGCATATTATATCTATCATATACACAATCTTAAAGATTTAGAATGACAATATTAGACTTTTTTTTATTATCATGCATTTAACATAAATGAATATAAAGAGGATACATTTGACATATGATATAAATAATAAATTCTTTAATAATCGAATATGTTAAAATAGACACTGTTTAATCCTTAGAGCACTCAGATTTTGTTATTATCTGAGGTTGTGGCTTCAATAGAGACATTGGAAGCTCTCTATGATTAATTGCATAGGTCCTGTTTAGTTGTAAAGAATGATTCTTTAACTAGTTTTATAATTATTGTTTTGGTTTTATTTATTTTCTTGTATTTTTGTTAATTTAGTAAGTTAATATTGAAACCCGTTATTTTGTGGTTGGTTTTATTGTGACTTAGGATTTAGAGATAGCAACTAATTAATTAGAACCAATCCTCTTCGGTAATAACCCTTGCTTGCCATTATACCTAATAACGATAATGTTCTTAGCAAGGTTTAGTTTAGCACTCTCTTTGGAAACTCTAAAGTTTTAACTCCTTTGCTGAGAATTACCACCGAAACTTATAACAAAGTTTACAATGGAAAGTCTAAACATATTAGCTTAAGATATAAGTATGTGAAACAACTACTTAATTGAAGATGACGTTATTAATGTTGTTTATGTTAGGACGAATAAGAACCTAGCAGATCCTTTGACAAAAGTTATCTAAAGAGACTTAGTCAAGGATACATCTAGTGGAATGAAACTAAAACGTGTCAAACCCAACTATGTAATAGTTGTATATCTATTCTATAGTTTAATAGGCAAGAGCAATTCAATGCCATGTGATATGTTTGGTACTGAAATTTATTTGTCCCTTCTATGATGTTCAATGCAAGTAGCTACATGTTGAGATTGAGTGTATATTCTTAAGTTTAGGTCTTACTATTACAAACATGGCCTTCTAGGAAAACTTTCATGACGGTTAAGAAACTGTCATGTAAGCCTCTGTTGTGGTACAAGGGATAACTTACGCGATAGTTTTTTACGATCGTGGAATATTGGTTCCTTAAGGATCAAAGGTGTTATATATAAATCTTACACGACGGTTTTTATAGAAAACCATCATGTAAAGTTAGTGTGGCATAAAGTTATACACTAGTTTTTTGTGAAAACTGTCATATAACCTTTGATAAAAAAAAAAAAAGAAAAAGCTAAGATATAACTTTACGTCTTAGCAGCTCTAAGAAGCCCAAACTCTCAATAATTCGATTCCTCATTTTTTAAATTTTATTTGCAAATCACACAATTCATTGCTAAAAAAGACAAATCACAAAATACAAAAAAATGAATATATCTAAAAAAAAATAAGCACTCTTCCCATCAATCATCTGTACTTTTCCTCTGGGCTTGGACTTAGTGAGAAGTTTAGGAGTGGGAGCAGTAGCGGTGGGGGGGTTCTCGATTCGAGGTGGCAAAGGAGGCCTTAGGGGTTAAGAGGTTGGTTTAAGCGAGTACAGGTGTGAGGAATGGAGTTAGGGAGCCTTCTCAGACTCTCCATGGCTGTAATCACTGAGAATGGTGCTGATATTCTTCAATGTAAACAAGAAAAAATGTAGTGATGTGAAGTGAAGAAAGTGTGAGAAACTAAGAGGAAAAATGAGTTTTCCACGTTTTCTTTTAGGGATGATAAAGTGCTTTAGAGAGAGAAAGAAGAGAGATAGTTAGAGAGAGATGAGTTTATGCATATTGTCTAGATTTTGGTTTTGTAGAGCCAAAGGAGATAGAGAAATTAGTAAAGAGGAATAAGCACCCATTTGAAATTTGAAACAAAAAGTTAAGCTAGAAAATTTCATTTAAAATTTAAATATGGATTACACGATGGTTTTTGTTAGAATCCGTTGTGTAACGAAAACCATTGAGTAAGGCTATTTCAAATTTTAAATTTCCTGCTCTAACTTGTTTCAATTTCAAGTTGAGCAGGAAATTTGAAGTTTGAAAGTTAAACTACGCTTATACAACATTTTTTGTTAAAAGCTATCGTGTAAGCTTAGTTTAAATTTCAAATTTCAAATTTCAAATTTCCTAGTTTAAATTTCAAATTTCAAATTTCAAAATTTCCACTCTAACTTGTTGTTCCAATTTTAAGTTAAGCTAGAGATTTGTAATTTAAATTTTAAACTAGGCTTACACAATAGTTTTTGATAAAAACCATCATGTAAGCTATTGAAAAAACCCATATATTATACGACCGTTTTTATCAAAAGCATATGATCTTACACAACGGTTTTCGACAAAAAACTGTTGTATAATAAACGTCGTGTATTCCACAATTTCTACTAGTGTCTTAAGTAGGTAGATATATGAATTAAACTTCACCTGAGTGAACATAAAAAATGATATCCTTTTTAACAAGATTGTGGTTTAATCTTTTAAATGTTTATGAATCCAAGATAGAGCACAGGGCTGGAATAATGGTAAATAGTTATAATGTAATTTGAAATCTAGGATAGCTCATATATGATATATTTCTAATGCTTACTTAAGAGACAAGGTTTCTAAATGTTTACCACATCATTCACTAGTACACGAACTTTAGACGACGGTTTATATCACATATAAGCTATACTGGATTTCAAATTACATGCTGCATTTCTTAAGATAGTTTACTAGAAACCGTCATCTAATGAATTAATTGTAGTAGTGATTATCATTTTTGAATCTAGAGAAATATGATAATCTAGTGGAAGATTATTAGAGAGATTGTAATGTATCTCTCAAATTATTTGAAGTTAAACACACACATGAAAAGAAGAAAAAATGTGTAATTTTCAAGAATTTGAAATTAGAAAAATGTTTTAGCGGTAGAACATTGGTGCGCCCACATCAATTAGGGTGTGTTGCAGCACTGAGTGACAGAGAACTAATGCTGCAACGCCAGTCTGTTGATTCTTGATGCTATAGCTCTGAGATGGTGGTGTTATAGCTCCAATCGAAAATGCTAAAATTTCAAATGCTGAAACGTTGTGTGTTTTGAGTTGTTTTGTACCATTAAGTTATTTGGTTCTAGGCTTACATATAGAACTAAATACCTATCATCAACAAACATATATGTTGTATTATATGTGTTGATTCACAATAGGATACTTTTACATGAAAGGTTGCAAGTGTTGCAACAATTGCATCATTTCACGAAATGATACTCTAGAAAATTTCTAGGTTTCATGTCTTGTTGGAGAACTCAATATTATTGCTAGATATTATATTTAAGGTTTGTTGTATCTTGAGGGTAATTTGCTGTCAAACCCCTTAGCACACTTAGTGGTAGGGGCAAATAAAATCTCTAAGCAAAGTATTCTTATATACATCTAACTGTTCTTATTTTCCAAACTTTCTTAGCCTTCATTTCTTGTTCCATCTAAAAAAAAAAATCTTCAACAGTATGTGTCTTGCCTTGCTTTTTTTTTTTCTTTTTTTTTGGGCGAGGATTTATAAAGCAGCAAATTCTTTGTGCTAGAAAAAGATAGTATATTTTCATTCAACAAAAATAAACAAGGCTAAATTTAACAAGTTCTCTTTAAACTTAGATTGGCCTTTTGTTTTTCCCCAAATTTGGAATAAGAATTTCCAATAACTGTCATTCACTTCTATTGAATTTCAAACTGTGAGTAGATTTTTTCATTTCGTCATTTAAATGGACAAATCAAGAGCAAAATTTGAAAATCCACCAAACTTTGGTCAGCTTTTCACTTTCTCTGAAATTTTTAAGAGGTTAACAAATTTGCCTTTTTTGTTAGCTAAAAGCATATCCTATGCAATGTTAAATTTATATGCCAATAACAAACTTAGCAATTAAGTGTACAAAAAGTTCTCCGATGCAATGCCACTTTTTAATGCTAAATTTGTTATATGCTAAAATAACATATCAGAAATACTATTTTTATACTTTTTGGTGACAAATAAAATATTGGCATAAGTATTTGTATTAGAGATGGTCTAAGGAGAGTTGTGTACACCTACTTTTACAGATGAAACCTAATTTAAGTTAAAAAATCACTTTTAAAGTAAAATAATTAAAAATAAGAACTCCTAATGTTAATTTAAACAATAATTTACCTAAAAAGAGAAATTCAAACATCGGTGTTCTTTTTGGATATTATGGACTTTTGTTAATTTAGTTTTAGTATTATTCATTATTTTGCTTAGCAATTAGATCTTTAAGTTTAGATTAGGTTTTAACATCTTAATTTAGTTTCACAAACTTTTTGCCAATATGGGCAAAAATCAATAGGGGTCAATTTGCCAACGTTTTAAAGTTCAAGTGACCTAGTAGAAAAGTGACCTAAGTTCATGGGAATGTAGATAGTACGAGTCTTTTCAAATTTCAATGACAAATTTTCCGTTCTCATTTTAGAGTGACAATAAGAACAAATGTACTAACATTGTGAAGTTCGAAAGAAGCAAATAAGAATTTTTCAAATACGAGGGCTAAGTGAAAAATTGACTTAAATTCATGAGGATTTAAAAAAGTGTATACACACACGCAAGTGAATATTCTATATTGACAATACAAATCTGAAAATTGATATATCAGAATGGGACGGGGGGCCATTGAAGTAGAGGACATTTTAGACCACAAGTGTGTGCTGTGATGTTTTTAACTTTTACTCTTCAATGGATATTTTTTAGCCATATGACACATTGATTACTAATATTTTGCTCTCCAACTACTAAAATTTGAGAACTTAATTAAAAGAACGAAATAATCAAAATAGTGACCATCAATGAATTGGTAAACTAGTAATATTTGAGAACTATTAATTATAAGAACAAAATAATTAAAATACTAACCATTAAATTAGTAGCCTGCTAAATTTTGTAGGAGCTTGATTTCAGGTAGGTTCTCCAAGTTAGGGTCAATTTCATAACTACTAGATGGCGAATGCATAATTGAGGTTATCTCATAATTTTCTTTTTTTTTTTTTTTCTCTTTTGAGGTTATCAAAATTAATATTTCCTAATGTGTGCTTGTTTTTCAATAAAGACGTCGATATTTTCCCATTATGCTTTCATTCTTTTGTTGGTTTTATGTTATAATAATAGAGGTGGTCTCCTCATTTTTTGAGTTTAGTTGTAGTTTGTTGTGTCTAGTCAATGTTTTTTTTTTTCGATAGACTTTTGTTTATACAAAGATGTTGGTAGCATTAGTGCTACAGGTTACGTGCTCTCGATCAATCGGAGGACTCCATTGATTGCATGGAGATTGTCAAAATGAGCCTTTTGTGCACACTATTATCGGTCTACCGAGGAATTCTCTTGCTGTTAGGTCTTGATGTATGTCTTTCTCCTAAGTTTCGTCAGATCTTACTAATAGAACCAATCAGACTTGAGGGTATTGTCTCGTGTACTATTGTCATTTGTATTTGTGTGTTTCGCTTGGTGAAATATAATTCTTGCCCAGAAAAAAAATCACAATTTTCTTTCCTTTAAGAAAATCATCATCTTGCTCTGAACATTCCCTTCCTCAACTATTCAACATTCTGTAATATTCTAAAAAAAAAGAAAAAAAAAAAGAAAGGTACGGAGGATCACACTTTGGCAGATCCGATTCTTGCCATTACAACATTAATCTCGTTAGGGATTATACATTGAGAAGAAGTCGCTCTCCACAGGAGATGCAAAGAAGACTCCGATACTTATGTCTATCTCCGAATGACTCAAATGCTAATTTGTCCATGGCAAGTCGCTTCTCTGGCGACAATGGCATATATGGGTGGATTGGCAACTACAAGGTCTAGGAGGGGGGCAAGGACGATTGCTGGAGTTGGTGTGGCGACGTGGGCATGGAGAGTCCTAAGAGGGGAGAGAAAGAGAGAAAATTAAAACCCTAAGGTTAGATTTTCTTCTCTTATTCAATTAAAATGGCATTCTACGAATGTTTCTATAAAAGTGGCATGTTTACATATGAATTTCATAAAACTTATGCTTCACTAACTCACCCAAAACAGCCTTTTTTGTAAAGATGTGTAGTGAAATGTAACTTAGTCAGCAAAATATTTCTCATAACTAGTTTGGAAACTTGGTTCGAGCTATAAAATTTTAATTTAAACCAGTTTTGTTATATTATTTTCTCTCACAAAATTTAAATTGTTACAGTATTTTACGTTCAAACTATTGGTTCAAACTGACTTCTTAAACACCCTCCTATATATAAATGATATTTAAATTACATTGCTTGAGCTACCCAAAGATACTCAGAGTTTGCTTTATTTTTGTATGGGACCGAAAGTTTTAACAAGAAATAAAAAAAGAGATTCAGATAAAAAAATGAAGTAAAAAGAGGACAACTTATTAAAATTACCCCTAAATGTCTCAACTTATTAAAAATGCGTTGCAACAAAGTACTTATCAAAACTACCTATTTATTAGAAATTGATGATTTATTAAAAGTTCAAGTTACCCTTCTTACTTCCTCATGAGGGAATAGAGAGAGAGATAGGGTTTTCAATTTTTGAGATTGAATTATAATAGATAAAATAATAATTATGTAATTAATATTTTAATAAATAAAATAAGAAAAGAGGCACTTTTGAAAAGTTAATAAGAGGAGGACGTTTTCCATAAAGGATGTCTATAAAAGGGCATTTTATGTAGTCTAAAAAAAGAGATTACAAATTCAGTGGGCTGAAGCCCAGTCACCGGGCATCTCTTGGTCTCTGAATGCCCTTTCAAAAATGAGCAGGACTTGATGACCTACATAGTGGGCTAATTTTTGGGCTAAAAGTAACGTTCACCGGTTACTATAGCAAAATAATAGATTCAAATGTCACACGGATGCATTTTGTTTGGCGAATCAGAATCTGCAAACAGTCTAGTATTATTGAAGAATGGTTCAGAAAAATCTAGCTGGATCTTACATTGAGTTGTCAAAATCCTCGAAATTAATTCTTCTGTAACTTACTAACTACTGCAAAAATGGTCAGCAAGTCCACCGGATCATGCTGTCAATTCCATCTTCTATTCAATAAGGGGTTTGTGTTGTTGTGGTAATTCTGCAGAAAATTACGGTGTCCCTCAAATTCAAACCAGAAAATATTACCGCAGTTGAAAAAATAAGAAATAATTTTTTCCAAAATATTTTGACTGTTTAAATCTTATTTCAATGTCTAATGGTTAAAACTGGATTGCATAATTCATTTCAAAATGTGGAATATATAAACAGCTTGTTTGGTTCACGGTTAGAACATTACATTGTCACAAAGAAAGCACTTTAGCAAAAGGGTTGGAAATCAGAATCCATTTTTTTTTTGGTAAATAGCGACGTTAGTCCCAACCTTTTATTTTTGATTTATTAGTTCCTGAACTTTCATTTCAGATGCTGAGGGACGAATTTAACGGTTTAACTGTTAATTTTGAGGACCAGTTTATCATATTTTTAATAACTTTAAGGACCAATTTGTCACCTTTTAAATAACTTTATGGACCAATTTGTCACCTTTTTGTCTAAAATTAACTGTTTAACTGTTAAATTGGTTTATCAGCAATTAAAATTAAATGTTAAAGATCGATAAATAAAAAATAAAAATTAAAGACCAAATGTTCACTTTCATGAAAAATTGAAACTACTATAGTAATTTACACTTTTTTATTTTAACCCTTGAAACTACCGTTCTAATGATAATATTTTGGAGTTGATTTACTTTTTTTATTGCCATTTTTCAGTGGGTATTTTTACTAATAGTGTACGATTTTAAACCATTAAATATGGTTAAAATTAGATTAAACGACGAAAAGACAGATTACATATCAATAAATTACTTTCATGATCTCTACTAAAGAAATCTTTTTTTTTCTTTTTTTTTTTCTTACTAAAATTATTTTACAAGGGCTAGGATGTCAGGACGAGATAGGTGATGAACATTGAGTACACCCCCTAAGCTATAAAGAAGCATAATTTTATTCAAATGCTTAAGTCAATGTCATGCTTATCTGTCTCATGAGGATGATGCTTTTTGTTGCGCAAAGGTATTTACTTTTTTCTTTTACTTTTTAGTTCCTTAGAACGTGGGATGGGAAAGGATGAGGATGAACTAGCTGACTACCTATGTCAAACATTCATTGAACTCAGTCACTTGCTATAGGAAACTGATGAGCTAATCAATTTTTATTGCACGTCCAGCATCAAATTTGGGTTATCATTATCCAATTATTCTTGTACAAAATTTCAGCTAGCGTAGCCACGTAGTCATTGTACTTTAGTTATGTCTATATCCATCTAAATGATATCTCAAATAATGCTACGCAGCAAGATTACAATTATAGGACTAAACGTCATCATCACGTTAGTATCAGTAATCAATATGCAACCATGACGCCTGTTTTAAGACTAATTAAAAACGCTAATGCTATCAGGCAATATTTCTATCGTCTTAATCATACGAAGGTTTCAACAGTGGGTATCTAAAAAAATAATCTTGATAGGTATTTATTTTTTAACCATCAAATTTATGAAAAAAAAAAAAATTTAGACATTTAACGATCAAAAACAGTTTTAAAAATATCCTCATCATATATCTTAACAAATTAATAAGACAGTAATTCATGTACCTTTTCTTAAAAGTAATTTGTATAAACTTTTTACACTAATTAAAGTGATATTCCCTTTTGAAAAGAAGATGAAGTTATAATAGTAAGTGCCTCAAATTCTCAGAACATTTGCTGATGTAAAGAATTGGCATGGAAATTGGAGTGCCAACCTGCACGTACAGATCCAAAAGGCGATCCGTCAGCGTAAAAATTATGGAAGAGTGCGACAAAAAATTATCCTCTCGGTCTTGGCTCGTCAAAAGGCCATAAATAACTGCGTCGTGCACGAAAGGTCACTAGAAAAACAATCACAAGACCAAAGTGCACTCCGGCTACACTCTCCTTTTGGCATAGACTCTTGTGGGGTTGGTGGGTCCTACACATTTATGGCACCCTCTGTCGTGGCACCTTCTTCCTTCCCCCCTGGCCACTCATATCCCACAAACGACCTTTTTCCCTATCTTCTTCTTCTTCTTCTTCTTCTTCATCTTCATCAGCTCTTTTCTTTCTCTCTCCTCAGGGTCAGGTCACATTCTTGAGAGGGACATTTGAGTGAAGCCAGCATTGGCCATCATTTTCACTCATAGCAGAGGTGTTAGTGGAATTTCTGCCTCATCTTTAGCAAAGTGAGTGCCAATATGCCTTCAAGGTCTTAAAGGGTGGTGCCATCTGCCTCTTTTGTCCCCTCCCCACACATCAAACCAGAGTTTTTGGAATCTTTTAGAAAATGGGAATAGTAAAAATGCCTTTAAGCATGGATTTTTTTATCAACCTTCTGCTCTTCCACTAGGAGATAGCCATGACAAAAGAAAGAAGTTGAATGCCTTTGGGTCTCTGTTTTTCCTATCAAATATCCTTGAAGTAGTATGCGGGAATAATTAGGGTGTTATTAATCAATTGGACGATTTGGGTGTTACCCTCATAAATTTTTAATCCCTATTTAAAATAAGATGGCTAATAAGGTTGCTCCAAATTTTATTATGTTGTTGTTCTTTCGTTAATGTGCGGGGAAGAGTGAAATGTTGCAGTTATGCCTTAGGCGTGATTAAAAGGGTATATATTGAGTAGTGTCTTTATTGATCTATAGCAACTTGCTAAGAAAAGGAGACAATAGAAAGCTAGTTCAGTAACAATACAAATTTTACAAGAGAAAATATTGCAGCGAAGTTGGACAAAATAAAAAATTTTTAATCCGAATAAGCTCTCAAAATAGGACAAAATAAAAAATTTTTAATCCGAATCAAGTTCTCAAAATAGTTAAAAAATTTTCACCTCGGCTTCATAATAGAGTGATGAACATTAATTTAGGAGTTCGGAACAGTCTGAAAAGCCTCCTCTGTAGAACCTGAACATTTTTTTTGTAATAGGTGACTTTCATAAAACCGGAACAAGAGCCAAAAACAAAGGAGGAGAGGGGAGTAACAAAGCAAAATACTGTCTTCACTCAATTATATCAGATAAAAATCCTAAGGGAAAAGAAAAAAAATAATGTCACCAAAATGAGAATTAACATTATTAAACTAGGTGCCATAAGGATTAAATGATGTAATAATTTTTAGAGACATTTAATTAATAAATAGTTTATTATTTACTTTTATATATTAAATGTTGTCATCTTTATATTCATTTTTGTTGAATATATAATAAGCAAACAAAAAGTCTTAGACTATTAGTATAACTTTTAAGATCGTGCATGTGATAAACAGATTATGCAGATGACATGAATCTTAAAGGTGGTAGTCTAAATGATAAGGTCGGCAATCAAATGAATAAAGTTAGAAGCTTTATTTATATTAAGATTGTTATATTTTTTTACATTCCTAATAGAAGATAACTTGTCTTAGTCGTCGGAGTTAGACTCTACGAGTAGAAACAATAGTATGTTGTTATAGATGACGATATATTAGATCGGGATAAAAAGTTAAATTAATTTGATTAATGATTTTGTTTGTTTAAATTAATTCACTTTAAACAATCATATGTGTTGTATCTCAATCCTGAAATAAATTAATGGGCATGTATTCTTGACTTGTGTCCTTTGATGTACCAAAGGATAACATCCTAAATTAGATGATGGTAAGCATATAGTACATTAGAGATATAATTCTTGACTGACGTAGACTCGTTATTCATAGATATGGAATCCATAGCTCTTTTGTAAAATTAATGTATTCTCTAATAGGTATTATCTTGTAATTGAAAAACTAGAATGCTTAACCATTGTGATACATAGGTGTAAGCGAATGATATATTATTTATAGATAATAAGTATTCCAATGGTAAGATAATGGAACATAAGATAAAAATAATCGGGAAGATAATAATTTTATATAGCTCGAAAATGCAGCTCTAAGTTTTTAGTAGAATAATATTAGAGTTGATAATTATAAAATATAAATACCTAAGATATGTTATTTTATAATTATAAGAGCTTAATCTATATATGTCTATTAGGTCCCTTTTGTTAGCTCATAATAATTCTTGTAACGATACGACATGTTTTTTTTCAGATTAGTAACTTATGTTATTTATTATATTGGATAAAATTCGATAGATTGGATTTAATAATTTATGTTAGTTTATTGGTTGAATTAATTTTTTGAATTAATTCAAGATAAATATGTTGAATTATTTGGATATATTTTATTTGTATAGGTTTATCTATATATGATTATTTTAATCAAATAACTTCTCTATTAGGTTATATGAATTGAAATTGAAGCTCTATAGAGGACACACCAGTCAAATAAAATAAGATTTATCCATTACTTTCAGTTTGAATTATTGGGATAAGTCTGAGGAGCTGAAAACATGTCTGGGGGTTGATGTTGTGATGGGCCGGTTAATCGGACCCTATGTAGGCCAATCGATCGGACGTGCCATGTTAATGATCTAAGTGCTTCATGTGTTTTTACTCTAAAGTTGATCCAAACTAGAATTTTGAAGTCGAATTTGATAAGGATTAACACCCCAATCCGACCATTATATAAAGAGAACTATTTTTCATTGTTTTCTAAATCATTTGAGATGTTTAGAAAGTATTCTAGTGAGAGCAACTCTGAAACTCCCATAATGCTATTGTTCAACATCTTGAAACTTAGCTCTAGGTTTTCTCAAGTGATTACAATGAGAGGTTACCGGCGGAAAATCTATACGACGTACGACCATCGGTATTCCAATCATGGAAAGGAAATCGTAAGAAAAACCTGTTAGTTGAGGCTCTTCTGAGACCTTTTTCTCTAGTTGCAGTTTCTACATTTTTTTTGGTTTGCTAAGAGGTATGTAAGATCTTTTATTCATTTATGTTTTTAACATATCTAACTTGTTTTATAAAAAGATTGATTCAAAATTTTTAAATTTTTGTTGAGTTCACATTTTTCAATAAGCATAACACTAATGGCCAATATTATGGCTAGCAATACGGGTTGCGATATGATGACACGACACGAATCCGACCATTTTTTTACGGGCTAGTGTCGAAAAATTTGACCACGGGGTCATTTTAGTGTCGACTCGAAATTGACCCACCAAAAAACGGGTCGTGTTTTGGTCGACTCGTCTGACACTAAAATGACCCGTTACTGATCCGTGTTTAATTAATTAATTTTAAACAAATTTACCTATGATTAATATTATGTTAGATATAATATAAGCCCTTAACAGATCAAACTCTACCTCTCTTATCACTCATCTTCGTGTTGTTGTGGTATGAAATTCATCTAATTTTATGTTTTTTTTTAATGTTATATATATTAATGTAGGCAGGTCATAGGAAGGTTACGGGTCAAAAACAAGTCACAGGTCATTGTTTTTTGGCACTGTGCGTAAGGAACAGATTAGCATGGGTCGTGTTCATGTCAACCCGTATCAAAACGGGTTATGTTATTGTTGAGAATTCTTAACCCGTTCGTGTCACGGGTCGGGTTAGTATCAACCTAATTTTTGTAAAAATTGACTCTAACCCAACACTAACCCTATCCGCCAACCCGAATTGCCACCCCTAGCCAATATTATGAGCATGAAAATTTATTGACCAAATAATCTAGTGAAGAATAGGGAGATCTAAGCTAATAGAAGACTGAATACACTCAAAATTCACCTGTCTTTCAATTACAACAGCCAGACTTTAGACAATCCGCAACCTGCTTACAATTTGTTTCAATGATGAATGGGCCTGACATTCTCTCCTTGGCTAGGGCTAGGGATGTGGCTACGGCTAGGGCTAGGGCTTCCTTAAAAGCAAGAAATTCCATGGTCGCTGCATTAGAATGAGGACAACTAGCAAACCAGCTCTAAAGAATTGATCCAAAAGAATCACATGTGATAATAGCTAACACCCCAAGGTCCTTTCTCAAAGTTTCATCAATGTTCGGTTTTGGTCCAATCCGGTGGAGGGGGAAGTCCAAACATTTGGGAGAGCTGCCACTGATGAAGGAATCAAAAGTGCCTATTTCGCACGGGGAAACCAGCTGAGATAATAGCTCCTATCTTCTCAGGATTCGAGCTAGCACCTTCGTATAGCAATTTATTTCAAACCATCCAAACCTGGCCAAACAAGATGGAAGCAAAGAGTAGGAATTCATCCGTAGAAAAAAAAAATAGTAGCAACACCCCTCAAAATTTGCAAACTTAAAAAAGAATTCCAACATGGAATGAATATCCAGAGTTTCGGTTATCTAGAGTTTCGATTCTTAAACCATAGCAAGAATTAAACCAAATTAGCATT
>CAMOHE010031499.1:0-11632 GCA_946598075.1 Artocarpus hirsutus
AACATTTATCACATTATATTATGTGTCACAGAGAACATTTTTCTGTATCACATTAATAATTCAAGTGTGAAATAATTAATTCAGAATTTAATAATTCCAAACTAAATATATAATTCATTCTTTGCAAAAATCCATTATAGTGTTACAGAGGTGGCATTGGGGACTTATTGACCTATAACCCAAGCTCCAATAAATTTGACAATTAATCAAACTCTTTAATTAATGAGTCAAATTTATTAGTTTCAGTGTTACTCCACTAAAAACCTGAAACTGAACTCTTGAGGTTAAAGTAAAATTACTCAAAGAAAATTAGCGAGTTGTCCATTGATATAATCATTGCATATAAGTCAGTCCTCCATAAATAGTTCATAATAAGAGCCAGGTTCAATTTTCATTCACCTCTCTTATTATATCTTTATCCTTGAGTTCCAATAATTCTCTAATGAATAGTTAATTTATAATCTTATTATGAACGAGCGCTCTACTGTTCAAACCTTGAATTATCACTCAAGAGAACCATTTTTCTAACTTCCATAGGGAAGGAATGGATTCCATATCTGTATAATATTATTTCCAGCCACTTATTACATTATATTTCCAAGATGCTAAGTTATGATCTGTGCTTACATAAATCTTACTATGCAAGTCAAAAAATATAATGTCATAAATAGGAGTCTAATAAATACCCAGGATTAAGACTGTCAAATATATGATCATCATAGTGATAAATTTGAATACTCTATTTGTAACGGATGATTATTAGAGATTCATAATTTATTTGGTCCAGTCCTATATAATCTCATCATATAAAGTACCTCCAATCCAATGTCTCTATATTAATAGTTCAGATAATGACTATTTCATTCTAAATGAGATTGGACCGTACTTGTAATGTTTAATTAAAGATCCCAAACTTTGATTAATTATTACGGACTATTTAGATTATTATCTATAAATTTTATCCTTAAGCATATAACACTTGTATGCTAAATTTAAAGTCACATAAATAATCATGGAATTTTCTTGATGTTTATAAATGTATTCATAACACATAACCAAAATAATTATAAATGTTACTTTATTTATTTATCATCAAAATATATAATGTCACAGCTTTTAGGGCACCAAACCTAACAGCGAAACCATGTTTTGTTTCATTGATTTCCAAGGCATAAGTGAATCCCCTATAAAAGCACAAAAGCCACTCATTGATCTTCTAGTGCTAGGGCAAGAAGCCCCATTAGAATCCGATAAACCTTTCAGCTGAATGGAAGGGGAGCTGGAAATTAAAAAGCCCTGTCCCACTATGGTTTTTACATACTGCAAAACTTTATAAGCTGCTTGAAAGTGTGGCTTTCTTGACTTGGAAAGAAACTAAGTCAGTTTACTGAATATAATAAGTCCGACCTTGTTATTGTGAGATTTAGAAGCTTACCAATTATGCGCCTATACACACTAGGATCTTCAAGAAGGTCTCCATCCTCTTATGTGAGCTTGACATTGGGATCCATAGGTGTTTTTCTTGTATTGTAGTCGAGGTAACCCGTATCTGTCAAGAGCTGCAATGTATAGTGACGCTGGCTGATAGAAATTCGTTTAGTTGACCTAGCAATCTCTAATCCCAAGAAATATTTTAAATTCTCTAGGCCCTTGAGTTTAAAACGGTTGTCAAGAGACTGCTCTAAAGCATCCACATCAACTCGGCTGTTGCCAACTATCACATGATCATCAACATAGACTAGCAAAGCAATGAAGGAATAATCATTTTGTTTAATGAACAGAGAACTGTCAACATTGGATTTCTTGAATCCATTTGCAAGTAAAACAACGGAGAACTTTGAAAACGATTGACGGGAGGGCTATTTAATCCCACATGATGACTTATGTAACTTGCAAACAGTATGAGCAGGAAGAGACTCCACTTCACGGTGAAGACCAGGAGGAAGTTCCATGTACACTTCCTCAGCAAGATCACTGTGCAAAATGTGTTATTGACATTGAGCTGAGTAAGACTCCAACCATAACCGCAGGAGAGAAAGTGTGGAAGCAATCAATCCCTTCTTGTTGAGTGTAGCCTTTGGCTACTAAACGAGCTTTGTAACGCTCAATGGACCCATCAGCACTATACTTGATCCTGTAAACTCATTGGCAGCTAACTATTTGCTTATCAGGTGTAACAACCCTATCTATGTGGCCGTTACTTAACAATTTAAAGATGCATTTATATAGATTACATATTTTTATGAAACATTTTTTAAAAATTTTATAGTTAATTAATTTTTTTTAAAAAACTATTTTTACTTTTTGTTCAACAGAAGTGGTAATATATTGTAGTGGTTCAACAGTCATCTAAACTTACATATATAATACTTAGAGTTATACAGTTTCACATTTAATCAAAAGTCATAAATAACAAAAACTAGTACAGAACAATGTCTATTTTTCAAAACTCCACTTTGATCGTCCGCCACTTTGCTATAGTCCATCAAATATTACCAACAGGTTACTTACCTTCAGAATTAACATACTTGGACGAGCTCTTGCTCAACAAGTAGGTACTATAATACGTAAAACATTTAAAATAGCATAAAACAACAAAATACATGTGCCGATTATTCTCAGATATGATCATGTCTCATTATTTTATCGGGCCCAAGAAGTTGTACCAATTACGTGCAATCGTCAAGTTTGCAAGGTCCTAACTACACCATAATCTAATTTATTTTTTATTCTATATTTAAATCTTAAGCCTTGCTATAAGTCGAGAGGGTACGACACTCAAAAATTTGTTGTGCTTAAAGGTTTTGCTAAACTATTTGGTGAACATGCGATATGGCATGGCATAGCATACTTTAACATAAAATTAAACATGCTTACTATTTTTTAGGAACATTTATTTTAAAACTATTCGTACTGTAGGCAAGTTTCGTACTTATATGTTTCCTCATACTAGGTTTCTTTATTAACCTTGAAATCCTTATCCTCTATTGGAAACAATTATGTGTTAAAGATCTATTAAAAATATGTAAGAATAACTTTATTTGATGCTATTTAGATTTTAGCATAATTGTAAGAATTTTAATCAATATGTCAAATCGTATTTCCTTTTATAAAAGGATCATAAAATTTTTGTTTTTCTTACAAGGATTAAATATGTAATTAAATCTTTATAAGATTTAATTTCTCTTAATTGCCTTTAATTTATATTAAGATTGATAATTAATTAATAAACTAATTTAAATAATTAAATAATTATCTTATTGTTACTAGGTCTATATGACTTCAATTAACTAAATTTTACATAAATTTATGGTTCTTAAATTAAGTTCTAATTTACCAATTTTTAATTCATTTAGTGGGCTCGTAATAAGTTCAAAACCCATTAAGCCCAAAAATGATCCTAAGACGTTCTATACATTGTATCATTAAAACTTTGAACCGAGTAACCTTTTAGATTAAGGCAGGCGTTAGACCCATTTTTGGTGTTGAAATACTTTGAATCTAGCATATTGGGTTTTCACAATAGTCGTTCTAACGTTAACTGAAAATAGTTAAAGTTTTGTAACTCAAAGCCACACTTTAGCCACATCCATGTACCTCAAAGATTCATATCATCGCACTTTGAAATAGCATTCGAAATTGGTAAAACACTAAAGTTAAGGCTTATATAGTTTGTTGTTAGTGGTATGATTTCTTTATCTATTGAAAACTAGAGTTCTGTAGCTGAGCGAATGTTTATTTATAAAACTAATACCGAGAGGCACTTTTTAGTCAGTTTTAAAAATTACTGCAAAAATTATATGTTAAGAACAACTTTTCTTTTGAAGTTTTTATTCATAGAAGTTACTTGTTTTAAATACATGGTTTACAAACCTCCATGCTAATTTAAAATCTCATTTACTGTCTTTAGCATATTCATTTTCCGGTTATTTTTTGGAAATTTTATCGATTAAAAAGTTTTATTTTTTACTTATTCAATTTAAAATCCATCTTAAAGATAGATTTTTGTAAAATTCTCTTCATAAAAGTTCTTTTTTTCGTCGAAATCTAACTGTTTTATGTTGGGTGAAAATTACAATCTGGCCTCAAAATGGTTCGAAACTTTGAAAAATCTTTACAACCCACTAATATAGTTTTCTGATAGTTTTAGAAAATTGTCTAGAACTATATTTTAGAGGCAGTTTTTGAAAAAAGTTTTTTCACAAAAATTGTCTGTCTTATTGAAAATTAAAACTTTCATGCTTAGAAAAAAATTATAATTGGAACCTAAAAGTTGGCTTGGCACACTACGTTTAGCATAATCAGCTGCCAGCTCGCTATTTTGTTATCGAAAGCTTAATAAAAGTATAAAAGAACTAGACCATCTCTATTAAGTAATGCTTATGTAGAGTTTATCTAAATGCTTTTTTTTATAAATGTCATCATTCTTTAGCACAACTTAACATAAAATATATATGCTAGAGTGTTATGACTTTTTCTACGTGTGTAGCATAACATGTAATTTTTTTCAATGCTTATTACATAATGACCCAATGTTGAAATAAAGCCCAGCTATTTTAATATAATAACACATCGACCAGAACAATTAATAGTCTATTGTACGTGCAGTCAAAGTACAATAGTAAAGATGAAGGATTGATTTAGTTCACAAATTAGGAGAGTATTTGCTTGCATTTGACTATGCATATTCATATTCAGCCACTCCTACATGTTGCATTGCCTCCAAATCTAAATAGCAGTAATTGTTATTTATTTACTTGGCTTCAATTTCTGATCACCTCATTTTTATTGCCGAGCGTTAATTAAACTAGCAAAAGTGAACACAACTCTCAACTCCCCCTTTTCTCTCTCAGATAGATCTATCGTCTTTTTTTTTTTTTTTTGGGAGGTTTTTATCAGCCAAATGGTGGTGGGCCTAAAAAAGGAAGGGGGCCCACATGTAACACCCCTAAAAATTAGAGGAAAAAAAAATAATGCCCCTCTAAATGAGCATATTTTCAAAACTGTCTTCTTAAAAAGTTCTTTTTAAAATTGTCCATTTGATTAGAAAAAATAATTTATTAAAAGTCTAATTTATCATTTCTCCTCCAATTAAAAAAATGTGATTTATTAAAAGTTTAAAACACCCTTTCTTCTTAGTCCCTTTCATGATAGATCACTTTGGTCACCAATATAGGCTGCGAGAGTAGAATCCAATAGATAAAGCAGAACCTAGTAGATTATTTTATATTTTGTTTTTAAAAAAGTACAAAGTGTTTTTGGTTACCTGCACGAGCCACGGAATGAAATATGGTAGACACCAAAGGTGAATGTAGCAAATTATCTTATATTTTTCTTTTAAAAAAAATGGCAACTACCTCCCGTCATCAAGACGCGCCAAAGTGGAATCTAATAGATTGTAGAATAAAATTTACCAAATTATCATATATTTTCTTTAAAAGAAAAAAATCAGTCGTATCCGATCGCCAACACGAGCTGTTAGAGTAGAATTTGGTAGATGCCTAATCGAAATTTGCCAGATCATCATTTTTTAAACAAAAAAACTTTTGAACATCTCCAGTCAACAAGGCGAAATCTGGCATATGCCAGAATAGAATCTATCAAAATATTTTTTTATTATTTTTAATAAAAAATCTATAGATTGATGTATAAAAAAATTTCCAACCATTTTCGATCACCGTCACGAGTGGTCGGAGTAGAATCTGGTAGATGCTAGATCGGAATCCGTTACATTAACATTTTTTAAACAAAAAAAAAAACTTTTGAGCATCTCCCATCGCCAAAGTGGAATCTGACAGATGTCAAAACAGAATCTTTCAAATTATCTTCTTATTTTAACTTTTTCAATAAAAAAACTATCAATCTTCTTTGGTCGTTGGAGTAAAATTTGTTTGATGCTGGAGAGGAATTGTGCAGACACCAAAATAGAACATAACCGAAGTCGAAGCAGAATTTGTCAAATGCCGAAGCAGAATTTACTAGAAAAATATTTTTTATTGAATGCCAAATTATTTTTTATTTGTCGTTAAAGTTCAAACAAAATGCCAAGATGCAAATAAAAAATATCATGATTTGCAACAAACACAAAACAAAACAAATTTAACAAAACTTACGTTCACAGTCATGTTCAAAATCATATTACAATATCATATTCCAAATATACATCAACAGACACCTTTAAAACTATCTACCGTCTTTCGCAACCATCACTCTTTGCCATTGCCACCCCGCTGCAATGCTGCCGCCCATATTACTTCAAATGAAGCGATTTTTTATAAGCGATTATTAGAACAAGAAATTTTAACTATACTAACGAAGCAAAAGAGCAAAAGGACAATATCTTATTTAGTTTATTGGTTTGAAATATGTGGTTTCAACTTTTTTGTTTGAAAAATATAATTTAAAAAATGTATTCAAAAAATTGAAGGCAAGGGGGAAGTATTTTCTGAATTAAGGCTATTTTTTTTATTCAAATTGTCAAATCAAGGATTTAAACAAAAAGTTATTTTCTTTTTCCAAACACTGTCGTGGAAAAATTTTGGTTCAAATCACTTAAGCTATTGAACGAAACGGGCTTTAAAATACTAAAGTGATTCTAAAAGTCACATGCAATGCCATAATTACATGTGATTACTAGTGATCCTGCATATGTAGTGCATACCAGGTGTGTGTGAGAAAATTATATGTTATACCAGATTTTTAAGAGTTGTGTTTATTTATGCTACATTTAGAATAGTTCATGTCACACTATCATTCATATTACATGTTAAATTATACCACAAATGAATATATGTGATATTTGTAAAAAGTAACTCTTAAAAATAGCATTCCCCTAGTGGATGTTAGGATAAAGGCCCTTAAAGTATATGATATCTTGTCAGAGACATATTTGTAAATAAATAAAGTGAATTTCACATTATATTTACATATATATATTATTATATACTTTATGAATATCATTAAAATTCTATAATTATCGATATGATCTTAAATATTGTATATAACAAGAGGATAATATTTAAGAATAATAATTTAAATGGTTAGTAAAATATTATTAATTATTATATGAATTATTCAATTAAAGTATGGAATCTTTAATTGAATGTTATTAGTGCAGGTTATTTCCATTAAGAATGGAATGCTCTTATCCAAGCTATTAATGTTGCGAGTTATTAAATGAGTGAAATGTATATAATGTGATTATGTAGTACTGGGGCATAATTCGATATAAATAGCAAAATAATTTTTGTTAAATAATAGCACATTATAATCACCTCAATCAACTATCATATGTAAAATAATCTTAATCTTGAGTAATTAGCAGACTCTTAGTTATGAAATTATGTCTTTTGGTTTACTCGGTACAGATTCAAGAATCTAATTCTATTACTTGTATTTTAGAGGCATAATGAAGTAAGTAACCAGAAATATTAATATTACAAAATAAAATCCATTCCTTCTTTTACAAGAAACAGATAAATAATTCTCTTGAGTATTGATTCAGGTCTTGAATAATAAGATTGCTCAATTTGTGATTAAGTTCATGAATTTATTATTCATTAGAGAATTAAGGGCACTCAAGGATAAAAATGTAATCAGAGTGATAAGAGGATTTTACCTAGTTCTAATTATGAATTATTTATGAAAGATCAATTTATATGCAATGATTACATCATTGGATGATTCAATTCTTGGAATAAATTATTTTTATACTTTTTAAGAGTTTTTAATGGAGTAACTTTGGAACTAATAAAATTGATAAATTAATTAAGTTGGTAATTAATTATTAATTTAACTAGAGCATGAAATTAGGTCTGTAAATTCCCATTCCATCTTCGTAAATTACTTGAACTTATAAGTAATGAATTATTAATTTAGTTTTAAATTAATACCTATGCTGAAAATTAAGTAATATGATTATTTAACTAGATAACATGAGACTTAAGGATTTATTTTTGTGCTAAGTTTTTTTATTCCTCAAAATTTTCATTTAAGAATTTTTTTTTTTTAATCTTCAACATATGTGCGTTTTATGTTAAAGTGCACGTGTGTGCATTGATATATTAAACGTGTTTTTTTTCTCTTAGCGTAAGTGCATATAATGAACTTAAGGTGTGATTTGTTTTACTTTTAAAAGTTAAACAGTTTTTAAATAAATAAAAAGAAAAGATAGAGATAAGTTTCAATATCATTTTGAATAAATTTGAATTATAATAGAACTTCTCCTATGCATTTATAAATATGTGTCAAGGCAGAGCTTTTATGAATTTCAATTCCGATTCTCCTATTCAGTTTTAGAGAGAGAAAGCTTAAAGAGAAGTATTTTTTATATCCACTTCTTGGTTTCTTATGTATTGAGTACAAATCAAGTACATAAATCGAGTGTGTGATTGCTTTCCATAAGTCCTAAACGTGCATATGTCTGATCAAGTAACAAGAGACTTGGCATAGAAGATCTAATCACTTCAAGAGGTATGTTATTTATTTACATTTATATATGAATCATATATTGATTAATATAGCCATAGAGTATGACCAAAAGTTTTATGAAAATTTTGTTATACACAGTTCTACCTCTTTCACTATTTTCATATTTTTGATTTCAAAACCAATAATTAGTATTAGAGCCAGTTATAGCCTATTATTAATATATTATTATGAGATAACCGAATTAATATATAAATTTAGAAGTAGGCACTATGCATGTGGTGTATTTACTTGACGTGGATGTTTACATTTATTCATGTGAATGAATGAACGGATAATGGATTTGGTTGTTAATTATATTGTTTTTGAGAACTTATTATTTCGATTTTCATTTTTTATTAGATTAATTTGTAATTAATTAGAAATCATTTGTGAAGTTATTTTATTGTTATGGTAATAATGGTGGAGAATCAAAGACTCGAAAATTGAAGTTGGAACCGAAACTGACTGAGCATACACAAATATAACGTGGATATGATCCACTATTCACACATATGCCATTAATGGTTCACGGGAAAAAAATGAATTTTTCAATTTACGGCGACAGCCGTGGTTACAAGTCATGAGCGCAAGCGGCAATTGTTGCTGCAAAATTAAATAAAAACAAATTGCTAATTTTGGGCTTTTCATACACGTTGAATAAGGGCCCAAGGACCATGACTGCTTGGGAATGACATTTAGTTGAAGCGCTCGTGTGTGCTGGCAGCCGTTGGGGCTGTTGGCTTCTAGTCAGTGAAGGGCACTGCCTTTGGCAACGCTATGTTCGAGCCCCGCGTGACGGATGGGATTTGGAAACCCAATGGGATTACGTCCCGCAATCCAATAAACTATCTGCCGATGACCCGAAGACGATGTTGATCAAGCTTGAAGACCATAAGGAATTATTAAATTAAGAATTTAATTAATCCATTCATTTATTTTAATTGGGTTGTAATTTTAATTATCCAAGGAACCCAGTCACATTCCATTTTAATTCTGATTGCCTATCATTATTGTGTTATATTTGATAATATTTAAAATATGTTTATGCATATAACATGCTATATAGGATAGATTATTGCCTACTCAATTCTTTACTACATATCATGCATACATAAGCATTCATGCATTATATTAAGTGTTTTGCCTATAATTAGCATTATAATAATTTAATGTGATCAAACTTTATTTTTAAAGGTGTGATAATAAGTAAACTAAATTTAAGAGTTAAATTTTTGTAATTTTACCTATTTATTTTCAACTTGTAATTTTAAAGAGTTTAAACTTATAAAAAGCATAAAATTATTTTATTTGAACTTAATGAATTAAATTGTTTAATGTTATTAGGAATTTATAAAGCATGAGATGTTTTATAGATTAATAAAATACATATTTATTGTAAATATTGAGTAGGAGAGGGTTGTATGACAATTCGACCTACTGCTCTCCATTGTTTAAATAGCACTGTAAAGTTCAAATGGCACATCGAGACAGCAATAATTTTGCCCTTCCTATGGAGGGTGTCCAATTGGGTCATGCAATGTTGTTCTTCCTAGCGATATGATTTTAGGATGTATGTCTAATTTGACCTACCCTACAACTGTACTTTAGAGTTAAATCTTTGGAATCTAATATGATGGGTTACACTTTTAAAGATGTGATTAATTGTTAATTGCATCTTGACTAAAACAACAATAGTTAATTAATGTTGACAATATGAGATGTTTTGAATATTTATTAATTGAGAATGTCTTGATTGGATTTGCAAATAATCTGACCTATCCTACGACGACACATCATTTATGGTAAATCGAATTATCCTTGGCTAGATTAGTAAATATGTTTTATGTATTTTTTCATGTGCATCCATACATCACATTACTATGCCTAACTCATATTTATTTGCACATGACATTCATGCACGCAAATTGAATGTTTATTTATTTATTTTCCAACAATATGTCTAATCCTATTGTCAACCTACTCGCACTTGAATAATTAACTGGTGAAAATTATGCCAAATTGAAAAGTAATATGAACCTTATGCTCTTTAGCAATGATTGTAACTTCATCCTCATGGAGGAATGTCTCCTAGAGTCTCCCCTAAATGCTTTTCTAGCTATTCAAGAGCCATTCACCCTCTAGTTTCAAACCAACAGGAAGGACTCGGTTAAGAATGCTAAAGGAAAGAGTTTCCACTGTAATCAAGAGGGCCATTGGTTTAGAAATTGTAAAACGTATCACGGGGAACTAAAAGAAAAAAAGAAGGAAAGTAAATATCATTTACTTGCTCTAGAAACATGTTTAGTAGATAACGATTTCTCAACCTAGATAGTTGATTCAAGAGCAACTAACTATGTTTGTTCTTCTTTACAAAGTGTTATGGTCTGTTTGTTTTAGAGGTTCAAATCATGGGGGTTTGAACTTTTGGATGTGAGATAAAATGTTTGAAAATATGATTTATACTAAAATCCGAATTGATTGTAGATGTATAATTGATTTCAAGTTTGAAAAGGGAATAAAATCTGGAACTGTGTGTGGCATCCGGCCCGGATGTACTCCCTCAAGCCTCCATAGGACCCACCTTGTGGGGCCCCTAGACTTATGGCTCTTATTGGTAGACCATCCCCGTGCTACCCACTCATCCGTACTGTTCCCTCTAGGGCCCTCTGGCCCCGTAGAGTTTTTCTTTCACGTCCCTTGGGGTCAAACCTCAAACCTCCCTTAAGAGGTTCTTATTTCGTTTTCGAGTACCAATTGAGTAGGTACCAATTGAGCTACTCAATTGGTACTCGAAAAAGAAATAAGAACCTCTTTAGGGAGGCTTGAGGTTCGAACCCGAAGGACGCGAAAGAAAACCCTAAGGGGCTAGAGAGCCCTAAAGGGGACAGTACGGATGAGTGGGTGGCACAGGGATGGTCTACCAATAAGAGCCATAAGTCCGGGGGCCCCACAAGGTGGGTCCTGTAGAGGCTTGAGGGAGTACACCCAGGTCGGATGCCACAATAAAATGGGCATTTTTATTGAGCTCAATTGGTACTCGAGAAGGAAATAAGAACCTCTTAAGGGAGGTTTGAGGTTCAAACCCAAGGGACGCGAAAGAAAACCCTGAGGGGCTAGAGGGCCCCAGAGGAGACAGTACGGATGAGTGGGCGGCACAGGGATG
>CAMOHE010031503.1:0-32600 GCA_946598075.1 Artocarpus hirsutus
AAGAAACGTTAAAGTCTTACATGCCTTGAATTGTAAATTAACCTACCAAATGCCTCTATTGATCGTAAGTCCGGTCGGTGGACTCTTCTCCAAACCTATGCTGATATCCACCTAGGGTTAAGATTTTAAAACAGATAAAATGTGAGCGGAAGGCTCAGTAGGACTATATTTGAAAATTATTCAACTTTAAAAGAAATTGCATAAGTCAATTAAACATATGAAAATGAACTGGAACAATTAACAAATAAATAATTAAATGTGAAATTTAAACAAAATATAATCTTATCAAAATTATTCAAATAAATCAATCAAAAGAGTACCATTTTCCTTTCCTGGGCAAACCATACATGACTCACCACCGTAGTGGCCCAGCTGGGTTTCGGGACCTGCCCCCAAGGTCGTTCACTACACAACCCGATCTCTGATATGGCATCACGCCCTCAATATATATAAACATATATTTCTTTGGTTCATTACATGTCTTCTTTACCATATATAAACATTTATATTCATTATGAAGTTCACTTTGAACATTTCTCAATCAGTCATTAGTAAAGATATTTAAATAAAATCATTTCCCAATCTGTCATTGAAAACATTTGATAAAAATCCATTTTTGGCTTAAATCATTTTGAAGTAGGGCTACCAAAGAAAAGGGGTAGAAGTCCTACCTCGATACTCGTACCGGTGTCCCGGTCCGCTATACGTTAGCTCCGCGGATCCACGCACAATCCTAAATACATAGTAACGTAGTCCATTAGCATCTAACCCGAGGTATCCTATGATACTAAATCATCTCATGGTGTCCTAGTGTGCCATTTAAGTTTATAAAATCATTGTACAGAGTTGGAATTTAAATCAGGGTTCAAAACAGTTTAAAACAGGTGAAAATCACAAAATTTTTCTTGGCTCGGTCGGCCTGCCGGTTCCCCTGGTTCGGCCTGCCGGACTGCACAGTTTGGCCTGCCGGAGGAACAGGTTCGGTCGGCCGAACATCTCCAGGTTTGGCTTGCCGGTCGGATGAATCCGGCCTGCCGATCCTTTGAATCCGGCCTGCCGAACACGAAGTTCGGCCTGCCGATCTGGGAAATTTCAGAAATTTCCACGCACGGATCTCGGCAGTCCCGAATTCAAATCCTCAAATCTAACCTGTTTTCTCAATTCCCAGGCATGGATAATCATCATAAACAATAGAAAATCATAATAGAACACTTTTTAGTGATTTAGAACAAGTTTCAAACAAGATTTTTACAAAAATCTGAAAATGGAGAAAATAGAGGAAAAATGAAAAATCTTGATTCTAATCCGTTTTTGATGAAATGAAGTTTATATTCTAGCTAATCTAAGTCCATCTAACTTAGATTGAAGCTTTTCTAGGCTTAGAAACTCTAAAATTTCAAAATGCAAGAAAATCTTGAAAAATAGAAAAACTTTGAGTTTTAAAATCTAACCTCGAATCAAAGCTTGAAAACGTTGTTTTTGTTGCTGAATCTTGTTCCCGAGCCTTCGATCTCCTAGCCCGAAGCTTGAAAACGAAATTTGTTTCAAAAATTTTGAGAGGTTGAGAGAGAGAACGAGAGAACCCGAGAGGAAGAGAGAGAGAGAGGAGAGAGAGGGTGCACGGGAGAAAATGAGGAGAGAGAGAGGGAAAGTGAAATAAATAGAAGAAGAGAGAGAAAAGTAGTTGCATAAAACTGTGTGCAACCACACTCTGTTTTCAAATCAAATTGTTTTATTAAAACTTAAATTAACAATCAAAAACAATTTAGAATAATTTAAAAATCATAAAAAGTAATTAACACAAGGTTTCCACAAAAGTAATCAAATTAAGTTTAAAACACTTATTATGGCACACTAATTCACCATTTAACATTCTAATTACACTTAATTAACTTCGAGGTGTTACATCTAGTCTATTGAATTGATGACTTAGTTTGGAAGAAAATAACTTATGATAATACTTTTGACAAATTGAATGGTCTACAGCATGATATGATAGGGAGATCACACATAGTAGTTTCTTTTATGGATGATATTGAAATTAGTAGAGATGTCAATGAGTAATAAAAAGAACGATGAAGTATCCTAGAATTATCAATGCAGAAGATTAGAGATTAAATATGAGATTAGTATTTTTAGAGGATATTGGTTTAGAAAATTATGGAATGAGATGATAGAGTAAGCCTAAAATTTGTATGATGATACATGATATTTAAAAAGCAATGTTTAATAGTCTGTTACGAGTGTTTGGAGAAAGGAACATCAAGTTACTATGGTATACTTTCAATGTTATAAATGAGATTGTTTATTTAATGAATAACTGGATGTGGTAGATTTATTAGAGCATATGATCTTTTTTCTTATATATTGAAGTTAAATATGCATATTTTAGAATCATTTGCATAAATGGAGTCATGAATTTCTACAGTGCAATTTTCTTTTGCAATATGATTGAAGACAAGTTCACATACATGATATACAAGACATAAAGAAATGAAAGAGACTTGACTTTGCACTTAGATGTATACTTTTATAAAAGATAATGAGGTATTTCATGATTTTAATTGGACATGATTTTAAAGGAAATTTTCATGTGAAAGGATAATAAGAAAGAGGTCTAGAAATTTCTTTACATATTCATTACTACAAATACTTCGAGAAGGAAGTCCTTAAAGGAGGGGAGGATATGATACCCTAGATTTTTACGTAACATTTTTCATGTTCATATGCTAAGGAAGTACATACCAAGTCCATGTTTTTAAGCCCATAAAACAAGAATAAGAAGTTTGAGGGAATATAATTTGTAGGGATAAGTTAATATATGATTTTGGTTGAAAAGGAAGACATTGTGGAACAAATACATTGCTTTAGTCAAAGTGTTACTGGGAAATCAAAATATTAAGGAAACAACATAGGGAAAAGGATATGAGATTAAGATCAAGACTCTACGAAACAAGGAAATCATGTTAGTCAAAGTATTATAGCATAAACACATAGTATAGGAGGCTATGTGGAAGCATGAGAATGATATGGGAACCCAATATTTGCAATTTTTGAATTTCAAGGATGAAACTCTTATTAAGTAGGGAGAGTTATAATGTAATGCCCACTGTTTTCTTTCACAGACACTTTGTTTAATGTTAAAATGTGATATTTTAAGTACTATTATTACTTATGATAAAAAAATTAACTTTTTTTTTATTTAGTAATGTCGCAGGTGGTGGCCATGTGGGATCGATGTACTTAGGATGTTCATGTCAAAAATGATGATAAATTTAAAGTATTTTTTTTTAAAGAGTTTTCAACTTGTCTTAAATTTATAATCTTTATAATACTCTAGAGTTATAGATGCCTAGAGTTATATTGTTGATGATGACATGAATTTTGTTGCATATTCTTATTTTTATAACATTTATGATGCCATGATAATTACATATGTGGCATTTTTATTATGGTGTTAAAAAACTCGATAATATAAATTGTCTAGTAGAATAATGTGAAAATTAATATTTTTAGGATCATGAAAGTAAATATTATTGTTGTGCATAAACAATTATGCATTATAATTGTACTATATTACATTATTTATGTTATATTATACTTATATAATGTTTATATTATATTATATTATATTATATTGTATATAATTATATTATATTATATTATACTATATATACATATATATTATGTTAAGAGTAAAGAAACAAAAAAAAAAAAAAAAGAGAGAAACGGCAATTGCCGTGCAAAAGAAAAGAAAAGAAAAAAAAGAGGAAACTAAATTAGATTAGGATTACACTTATTTAAAAAAAAAGGAAAATCTAATTAGATTAGGATTAGGGTTTTCTATACTCATCTAATCTCTTCTCTATCATAAACCTATAAATATACCTTTAAACCATCAAAATCTTCATTCTCCTAATTTTCAGCCAAAGAAAATTCTCTTTCACCCCCTCTCAAAAATCTCTCCAAGAAAGCTTCCATCATCTCTCTAATCCTTTAAACCAAGAATTCATTACTCTTATTTTCTCTCAAGCCAAAGTAGAAGGAATTATTTTTAGAGATTTTGTTGTGCAAGTATTCGTCTTTGTTGAAGAAAATAATGAATTAAAGGTATGCTTTAAAGATTTCATGGTTTTGAATTTTTATAATTGATGTATATTGTTAGAAAATTGTTCTTTTATGATTGTGAATGTGTATGCATGTATGTTTGTATGAAAAATAAATTATTTTATCTATTACTTTGATTATAAGAATGTTACTTTATGGTTGAAAGCATTTATGCTCATATGATATCATGAAATTTCACGAAAATAAGGTTTTGTTGTTGGAGTGTGATAAGAGAATTCTAGGGTTTTTGGTTTGTTGGTAAAGTGGCTGGTAACGTTTTGAAATCAAATGATTTTATTCTGCTGCGATTTTTGGATATGTTGTGTATATATATGTTAGGAATGTCTGGGATTTTTTTATAAATTTTCATTAAAAATAAATTTAGGGTTATGAACTTTCAATCTAACACTGTTCACGAAATTTTAATTATTGGCAGATTGGTATTTGTGTTTTATATAGTCCATTTTACTAGGCAAAAAGTGTCTTTTAATTCTGAAAAATTACGAATCATTGTTGGTATGTTAACTAAAATGTTTGAAAAGTTTTAGGTTCATTTCCATATTATGTTTTAAGATAAAATTCATTGATTGACAAGTACTCAGTAATTACAAATGTCTGCCTAACATATTCTATGTAATTCATGAGATGATAAATCATATTTTTAAATATGTTTTGCATGATTTATTATTTTTTAAATTATATTTATATGTTAACCATGTCACAAAAGAATTTTAGAAGCATACCATACATATTTGATTTTATAAAAAAGTTTGAATGGAATATGTTCGCTGTCTAGCATGTCTAATGTTAAATCAACTCTGAATTCGAACTTGTGTTTTGAATTACACTAAATTTATTTGAAGTTGAATTTTGGATATGTTATTATTTTATGTGTTTATTATATGTAGTAATTTTTATAAATTATTGTATAGTATAAATAATTAATACATAACTTTTAATTAGGACTGCTCCCTGCTCAGACTTTGCTGGTAGATTTATGGCATTGATTATGTGATTTATTTTAATTATCAAATGAAATTGTTATGGCTAACAAAAAATCTATGCATTATATATATGTGTTACTTTATTCTTGCAAATTTTCATGATCTAATCTCATGTGAATTGAAAGATAAATGGTTATGAATCCTTAAAGGTTAGGCAATTTTTATGATTGGCAGATTTACTTGAATGTTTTAAAAATTAAAAAAGGGTGTTTTGGATTAATTTTTTCTAGAGAAGAAAATTTGAATGATATTTATATATGTTAGTTATGTTATTGAATAATTTTTACACTTTATTCATGCTTATGAGTTGAGATTAATTTCTTTAAGTGATTAAAGGTCAAGTTTTCTATCTTTATATTTCTTGACTTTAAGAGCATGTTTGTGACTCAAAAATACTTTGTTTTTATTTAGAATGACATATGATGATATAATATGGCATTAAACGATATCATAAAGAGGAATATTAATTTTATGTATTATATGAATGATTAACATGAACACTCCAAATGGCAAGTACATCGAGAACCACAGTAGCATCACCCAAGTTAAGATTTAGTAAGCAAATAAGACAAGTAAGTATATTCTCATCTGCAACATTAAAAAAGTTTGCAAAAAAGTTTTGAGAATATGTTTTATGATAATTTTTAAGTTTGTTTTTACATAGTATCTTCTCATGAAAACTCTTTTTGCAACAAGAAAGTTTAAAGGATGTTTTAATGACGAGGTATGTTAAAGCTTATATATATATGTATATATCACTTAATTAAGTGTTGCACACCCTATGTTTATGTTTGTGATTATGATGTCGCAAAGGTTGGACTTGTCATGTTTGGTTTGGGACTAACTATCTCACTCTTCTCATGACAGCGTGCCTATAATGTTTATGTTTATGGTGCAACGCTTGGGCTTCTAAAGATAAAATGAATGATGTTTTAATATGGAAGTTTAAATGAAAAGATATGTTCTATATAAACTTGTGCCTCGTGCACTATTATGATTATGATTATGATATTATGTAATGATTTTTTAAGAAATGTTTTATGTTGTGAGATAAAAAAAGTGTACTTACTACGCTTATGCTTACTTTGTTTGTATCATGTTGCAATAAGGATAAGATGCAGGTTGACTAGAATGGAGGACAAGGACGGGCGTGAGTGTTAGGAATGTTGGATTAGAAACAGAGTCATGTCATGAATAGAATTTAACCTCAAACAAAATTTAATGTATTATGGTCTTCATTTTTATTTGTTTGAGACTCAATGCTGTTTGCAATATGTTCTTATGAATATGTGTTTTATTGAATATAAATGATTAGATTTTTGGTTTCTTAGGTTATTTATTAAATAATATAATATATAGTTTTTTTTATAATTAATTTTCATTAGTTGTTTCATTAGAAGTTAAGGGTGCTTGCATTATATGTGTGAGTTTATATTTGTTAAATATTTGTTTTTTTGTAAACTAAGTTTTCTACAAGTGGTTGGTTAACCGAATGCCTTAAGGGTTTTATCAATCTAATCGAAGAGGAAAAGTTAAATCTGGTAAGTAGTTTTTTTTAAATAGATGTATGTCCTAGGAAATTTCTTTGAGTATTGTTGATTGTTTCAAACTTTTTATCGATATTTATTAAATTTAACGATAAAAGCAACGTCTTCTGTGACGTCCGTAAGGGGGCATTGTGCATAACAACCATCATTTTTTTAACATTTAAATGAGGAATATAACAAGTTAATACGATTATTATCGTATTTTACAAAATTTAAATTAAGTAACAAACGTTTTTATCTAGTTATGATGCAAATGATAGCCACATGGGATAGATGTGCTCAAATTGTTCATGTCAAAGTTATACGGTTGTGTGAGAAAAATGAGACTTCTATGAATTTTGATAATTTGAATGTAATAATATACTAATATATATATATATATATATATATAAGTTGAAATGGTGAATAATGCAAAAACAAGGATCAATTATTAGTTTGGGAGCTCAAGAAATAATCAAAACAAGGTGTGTATGGGTAGGTTATGTGAGTGGCTAGGGGTGCGGCACCCAAAACCAACACCGCAAGAATTTCAAGCTAGCACCACGGTGCTACAAATCAGTGCCGTAGCACTATATCGAGCAAATGTCAAAGTTTTCAAGTGTTTTCAACCCAATCCAATTTTCAACATCTTTTGACCTATTATTTCAATTCCTAATCACCCAATATTAGGAAACCAACCTAGGAATTGTATTTTTAAAATTAATTTAATTGATTTTTTGATTTAAATACTATGGCTTTCCTTGCTTAGACTCTCACTCTCATTCATAAACATATAAATACAATTTTAACCACCAAAGTTTTTCCTCTTTTTTTTGTCAAAAAATATTCTACCCCTCTTCTCCTCTCAAAAACACATTCATAAGCTCTCCTTATTCACACAAAAAATTTCAAAGAAAGACTCTATCGTCTCTCCAATCCTTTAAGCTAATAATTTATTACTCATCTTCCTTTCTTTCAAGCCGTTGTAAAAAGAATTCTTCTTGAAGATTTTACATGCAAGCCTTCATATTTGTTCAACTAAAATGTAAAATTTCAGGTATGGTTTAAAGGTTTTGATGACTATGAATTTTCATGATTGATATGTATACTTTTTGTGACAAACATGTTTAGAGAATTGTTCTTTTGTGGTGTGAATGCATATACATGTTATGTTATCATGAAATATAAATTATATTGTTATTACTTTTGTTATGAAAGCATTGTTTTATGGTTGCAAATATTTACGTTCTTATGATATGAGAAATTTGCATGAATATAAGACTTTTGTCGGTTGAATGTATTATGAATATTTAGGATTTCAATTGTTTGGTAAAATTTCCAAAAATGTTTTGAGTCCATATGATTTTATTTCTTTGTGCTTTTTAGGTATGAGATGTAATTATATGTTAGGGTTGATTGAAATTTTTTATAAATTTTTAGTACATATATTGCAAATGTTAGGACCCTTCAAACGAACATTACTCATGGATTTATTTATGTTGGTAGATTTGCAAGCGCATATTGTAAAGTCTGTTTTGTTAGCCAAAGATAACCTAATGGTTCTATAAAAATTTGTGAGTCATTGTTAAATATTAACTAAGAGTGCGTAAATTTTTAGCTTCATATCATGCATATGTTTTGAGAAAAAAAATTCATGGAACACCGAGAGTTCAATGTTTTATAACATCTACCTGATTTGTTCTATAAATTCTATAAGTTAGGAAATCATATCTTAATTGCCTCTAAGTTCAAAAGTACATTTTGAATTAGTCTGATTTTATCTGATGCTAATTTTTGGATATGTTATGCTATTATATGTCTATTATGTGTGTAATTTTTATAAATTATTTTATAACTTATTTTATTTAATAAAAAATTTTAAGTAATGACTGCTTACTGCCTAGTGTTTAATGGTAGATTTTGTGGTAATGTTTGTAAGATTTATTAAATTAACAATGACATTTCTATGGCTAGAGAAAAGTCTAAAGATTTTGTTTATGCTTTAACATTATTCCTAAAAATTTTCATCCTCTAATTTTATGTGAATTGTAAGATATAAAGCAAAGAATCTTTATAGTTCAATCAATTTTTGTGACTAGAAGATTTGTTTGATTGATTTAAAAAATTAAAAATGTATTTTAGATTAGTATTTTTAAGAGGAAAATTTGAGTGATATTTCTATATTTTAGCTATGTTATGGAAGAAGTAACTTTTATCATACTTATAAGTTGAGATTAAATTCTCTAAATATTTAAAGGTTAAGTTTTCTGCTTGTATGTCTACTGACTTAAAGATGCTTTATTCATTAAGAATGATGTAGAATGACGTACTATTGTGTAAAATGATATTGTAAACATGAATAATAATTCATGTATTATATGAATGATTGACATGGACACTCCAAAAGGCGAGCACACCGAGAACTGCTGCTACGTCACCGAACATAAGGTTTAGTAAGCTAGCAAGTCAAGTAAGTATATTCTCAATTGTAATATGATAAAAGTTTATGAAAAAAGTTATAAGAATATGTTTTGTGATGATTTTTAGGTTTTTTTTTTTAAATATTGTCCTCTTATGAAAACTCTTGTTGTAACAAGTGTGTTTAACGAATGTTTTATTATACAACTTATTAAAAGATATGTATATCTTATATATGTATCAGACAATTAAAGTGTTGCATACCTTATGTTTATGTTGTCCTCCTATGTGGACTGTCCCGAAGGTATGTTATATTTGATTTAGGATTAGCAAGCTCATTCCTTTTGTACAAATATGTTTATGTTTATGATGTAGTACTAGGGTCCTCAAAGGTAAAATAAACATTGTTTTAATGTGCAAGTTCAAGTAAAACATATAAAGAAAATACGCTATATGTGCTATTATGCTATGATTATGTTTTCACCCTAAGTTTATGAAATATTTTCTTTCGTGAGATAAGGAAGTGTACTTACCAAGCTTATATTTACTTAGTTTTATATATCATGTTACAAATGAGAGTAGGAGCTAAGTTGAATAGGATGGAGGACATAGACAGGCGTTATAGAAGGAGTGTAGGATTGAAAATAGAATCACATCATGAAAGGAATTTAAAAAAAAAAATTAATTTATTATGTTCCATATTTTTATTTGTTTAAGACATGTTCTATTTGTGATGTTTTCTTTTGGACTCATATTATTATTGTATACAAATTTAAATTTCTAGATTTTCTAGTTTCTTAGTTTTATTCTATAGAAACTACACTATTGTATTTATTCTATTGTATTTAGACTAGTTGCATGTTAGTCTTTCCTATAGAATGTATGAATATTTGAAGTGTCTATGTTAGCTTATATTTTATTGAATGTTTTATGTTTAAAAACTAACTATTTTTGCAGGTGGTAGGTTAGTTGAATGCCCAGGGTGTTCCATCGACCTAATTGAGAAAGATGAAGTAAATCTAGTTAGTGGTTTTAAAAAAATAGATGTTTTTCTTTTTGGGATATCTGTTTGAGTATTATTGATTGTTTTGAACCTCTTATCAATATTTATTAAGTTTAATAGTAATTACAGATTCATTTCAAGTCAAACTACTCAACCCACAATTGACTTGCTTAATATGGTTAAGTTATGATCAAGTAGATGTCAACACGACTAAGCAACAACCTTATTCATGTATGACCTATTAACTTCACACTAAAACAGAAGAAAAATTAAATTATAAGAAAACATTTCCCTAACCCTAACTAGCACAAAACACACTCTCACCTCAGAATCACTACCGGTTCTTACTCAGTCCCTCATCCCTTCTTCCTATTGCTCTATTTCAATCCTAGCCTCCATGTCTACTATAGCCTTTGGCAAGAATAGTCTTTGAACTCTCTTCTTTCCTTTGGTCTCTCCCTTATGGTGCCTTGGTTTTCCTCAATTCTTTAGTCTTTTATCCTCATCAAATCACCTTCCCTAAGTATTTGAGCCTTTCATAATCCAATATAAAACAAAGAAATTTTCATTAATTTCATCTTTTAAAACATAGTTTTAATGTCATGAAATCTATCAAATTTTTAACATTTATGTTACAATGGTACTATTAGCATAATATTTAGAAAACTCAAAGACTATAAATGTATATGTTCAAAGTTTAAATGAAATAACAATTACTTTTCATAGGCCCAAAATGAAATTAACCTTCCAAATACTACTTATTTTGCTCCAATATTGTTCCTAGTATTAGGATTTGAGCAATATACTTTGATCGGTAATTCCTCACTTATTTTGTAAACATTTGAAACTATGGTCATTTGTTGAAGGATTTTTAGAATATTGTAGTCAAAGACACTATATTTTATTTTTGTTCATAAATATCACATAGGTCACGTCCCTATTTTTCAAGAAGGATCAATAGGGGTGGAGCACATGTGGACCATGCTATGTTTGTTGGATTCCTTTCTTGGGGGTGCTCTAGTGTTGGTGCAAGTCAGATTTCATTGTTATATGAAGAAAGGTCATGGATGGCTCTACACAAATTGGTCGATAATTGGAGCTGTTCCCTTGAGGGGTTGTAACGCCCTAAAAATTTATTAAGTAATATTAGTATGTAAAGTGGTAAATTAGTGCGCCATGATGTATTTTTAAACTTACTTTGACTATTTTGTGACATTTTTAAATTAATGTTGCTTTTGATTATTTTAATGATTTTCAATCACTTCTAATTATTCTTAATTATTATTTTAAATTTTTGGAACAAAACAATTTGTCAAATACCAACCACATCCTTTTTCAAAACCGTGGGTGGTACATAGTTTCTTTTACTAGTTTTGCTTCCCTCTCTTTGTTTATTTAAACTCTCTCTCCCCCTCTTTCCTTCTTACTCACTCTCTCCCTTTTCTCTCGTTCCCTCCCTTACTCTCTCACTGCCTCTCTTCTTCTCTCTCATTCTCTCAAATTTTTGAATCCAAAATCAAGCCAAACTTTGGCTTTTAGTGGATTGAAGGCTCAAGAACGTGATTTAACAACCATAAACACGATTAGAGGATTGAATCGAGGTCAGTTTTTAAATTTCAAAACTTTTTCTAAATTTTTCTAACTTCTTAGCATTTTGAAATCTAAGCTTTCTTAAGCTTAGAAAACCTTTAATCTAAGTTAGAGGAACTTAAAACAATTAGAATCTAAGCTTAGTTTGAAGAAAAATGGATTTGAATCAAGATTTTTTATTTTTCCTCCATTTGTCCTATTTTTGGGTTTTATTGGATTTTTATGGCAAATCTTGTTTAAACTAGTTTAGAAATGTTTTATTATGCTTTTCTATCATCTATGAGTGTTTTTCATGCTTGGGAATTGAGAAAAAATAGGTTGAAATTGAATATTTGGGCTCGGAGAGGCCGAAACCCATGCTTGAAAAATTCTAGAATTTTGCAGTTTGGCAGGCCAGATTCATGAGTTCGGCAGGCAGGATTCATACATCCGGCAGGCTGAACCTAGAAAAGTTCAGCCGACTGGACTTGATTTTCCAGCAGGCTGAACTGCATAGTTTGGCCGACTGAACCAAGGGGCCGGTAGGCCGACCGGGCATAGTGAGATTTTGTAATTTTTTATCTGTTTTTGCTGTTTTGAAACCTGATTGAGGTTCTAATCTTATAAAATGATTTTATAAATACAAATGGCACATTAGGACACCATGAGATGATTTAGTAACATAAGGTACCTCAAGCTAGATACTGATAAACTTAGTTTCCATTTAAGGTAGTGCGCGGATGCACAGAGGTAACGTGTAGGGAACTAGGATTACGGTATGGGACACTGGCACGAGTATTGAGGTAGGACTTCTACCCTTCTTTGGTAGCCAGCTTTTAATGATTTCGGCCTTAAATGAATTCTTCCAAAATGTTTTCAATAAAATGACATAATGTTTTGAATGTTTTCAAAGGGGGGGGGGGCATTGGCCACAGCATAATTTCTTTTCAAATGATCTTTTACAAAGTGATTTATTTTGAAATGATTTCTTTTAAAACGAATTTCAAGGAATGGTTTAGATAAACTTATTAGTAATTTACATTATTTGTCGAAGAAATGAATGCTCATAATAAATCAAATAATAAATGTAATTGAAAACACTCAGTAACATAGGATTTTTATAATAATAAATACACATGAGGGCATGATGCCATAGCCAGAGATCGGGTTGTATAGTGTACGACTTTGGAGGCAAGTCCCGAAACTCAACCGGGCCACTTCGGTGGTGAATATCATGGTTTGCCTAGAAAAAGATAAAAAGGTACTCTCTAGACGAACAATTTTTAAATGAAAATTTACGTAAACAATTTCATTTGTTTATCTATTTAATTTTATTTTCTAATTCATTTCCTTTGAAAGGTAAATTCTATATTTAAATTATTTATCTGTATTTAACATATAGTCCTACTGAGCCTTTCGCTCACTTTTTACTTGTTTTTAAACCTTTTTCCCCTCTAGGTGGAATCTAGTTAGGGCAGGCGAAGAGTCCATCGACTGGAGTCGTAGACTATAGAAGACTCTGGGTAGGTTATTTTATAAATTAATCAAGGCATGTATTACTTTAATCTCTCTTTATCTTGGACTGTGATTGTAATTTAAACATTGTCGATACTATGTGTGTGCACAAATTGTGGGTCGGTGGGACCCAACGTGAATTCCTCCTCCTTTATTATTTTATTTCATTTTATATTGTCTTATTTCTTTAGTTATTATAAATGTATGACATAAAAGATTTCAAAATACCACATTTTTCACTATTAATAAAATCCTTAAACTTGTACTTTTAATTAAAACTTTGACTTAATTAATCTAATCTACCGCCATGTCACCACCTGTACTCCGGGGCGTGACAGGGGCCCTAGGTAGAGTGAAACCGTTTGACAATGTGTGTTAATGTGCATGTGGTGAAAGGCTTCCCTAGTCCAAAGGGCATCATGTAAGTTTTGGTCGAGCCTATCAGAATGTTTATCATAATTTGGTATCATAGAAAGAACAACCAAGTTACGAGTTGTAGATAGAATATCGTGACCTTAGGAAGGTGATCACTAGAGGCATTATCCTCAACTTAAACCCTACGACATGAAGTGTAACTATGTAATCACTTGCATGAGGGTGAGAAGGAAGGTGCAAAGCTCATTAACCACTTTAGGGTAGTACGCTTCAAACTATGCCAACAACTATTGGGTGAACTGGTTTGTCTTTTAGGCTAAAGGTCTAACCTGGATATAGGTTAGTTTGTCAATGAGGTGAGGTGGTGCATTTTGGAGTCCAAATATCCTAATATGGGTTCATTTGATGCATAAGGAGATGCATCGAATTGGGTGGAAGAGAGTATCACTACCTTACTTTTCAAGAGGCATCAAGAAGGGCAGAGCACATGAGAAGCACACTATGTTGGTTGGATAGTCTTCTTCGGGGGTGCTCCAATGGTGTGTGTAGGTCAGATTTTATTCTTATATGAAGAAGGGTTTATTCCAACCTTACATAAACTAGTTGGAACTGGAGTCGTTCCCTTAAGGTGCCCAAGATAGGGCTAAACCAATCGACAATACACACTTATGTGCTTATGGTGAAAAGGCTTGCCTCAGTTTAGAAAGGCATCACCTAGGTCCTGGTCGAGCCTCTCAATAGGTCCATGACAATTTGGTATTAGGGCAAAAACGGTCGAGTTACAAGTAGATGACATAGTGTCATGATCTTGGAAAGGTGATCACCAAAGGCATTATTTGCAACTTAGGCTCTACGAGATGTTGAAGCTACAGCCATGCAATCACTCATATGAAGGCGAGAAGGAAGGTGGTAGGATCATTAACCACTTCAGGGTAGTACACTTTAATTTTCTAGCATCAATTTAGCTCGATGTATAGGCGAGTTAGGTAGTGTTTTGGCTGAAGGTTTACACCTAGCGATAGGGCTAGTCTACTAATGAGGTGGGATGGTGTATTTTGAAGTTCAAAGGTCTTGCCATGGGTTTGTTTGATGCACAAGGACATGCATCGGATTGGGTGGAAGAGAATGTCACATCCCTATTTTTCAAGAGGCATCAAAAAGAGCAAAGCACATGTGGAACATGCTATGTTGGTTGCGTATCCTATCTTGACGGTGCTCTAATGGTGTGTGCAGATTGGATTTCATTGTTATATGAAGAAGGTTCTAGGTCAGCCCTACACAAACTAGTCGTGAATTAGAGCCATTCCTCTAAAGAGCCCAAGGCAGGGCGAAACTAGACAACAATGTGTGCTAATGCACCTGTGGTGAGAAGGCTTGCCCAAAGGGGTGCCATGCAGTTCCTGGCTGAGACTTTCGATGGTCCATGATAATTAGTACTTAAACTAACTTTGGGTGTTATGGTTGGACTCCTCATGAACTTTTGTAGTTTATTGTCATCTCCAAAAATATTTCTAACGCAACAATATCTTTGGAAGCTTTGATCTATTGACGGGTTTTTGGGCCGACACTATAGTAAGCTTATCATTGTTGAATTCTTTTATCAAGTGCATTGTTGATAGGTTGGGATTAGTTACCCTGAAACAAATCATGGGATATATAATCCCATGAACTAGATTGAACATATGATGCCTTGTTAACATTTTATTTTTGCCACGATCAATATAGAGCTCATATTCCATAAAAACATTGTTTAAACTTTATTTGTTATTAAAGTTTTGTAAAATTATTCTTAGGTTTAAGATATTTTTCTTCGCTACAGTTTTGAAAAAAGAAAGTTATTTTTCCATATTAGTAAGAGAGTATAATTCTCTTCTTAAAAATTATTTATTTATTTCAAATTCTTCTTCTTCTTTTTCTTCAAGAACATAAAACTCACTATTGTGATTTTAATCTACAGAGTCAACCATACAGTTTTATGAAGGAGAGACATGCGTATAGCAGAAGGAAAAGAATTGATAGTTTTAGGGTTTTTTCTTTATTGTTGCAATCACAAAACATTTTTGGGATTGTAAGAGTGTTATTGATGCTTCTTAGGTTAAATATAGATATTGAACGTATTAAAGAATTGGATATCTTAAGAAACCTTCAACAAAAGAGTGCTTTTTCAACTCTTTTCGTTGAAAGTTTTATTTTATTTAGATTGTATGCAAATTTTTTTTGTTCATATCATTTTCGCAAGTTTCCTCGAGTTTAATAACATGTGGCTAGCTAATAGAATTAAACCACCTATGTTACTAATGCTTGCTTCTTCTAAATCAAGAAAAATTTATTTCCACATCTTCATTAGAATGCTCGATGACACATCGTAGGTTGGAGTAATTGTTTTAAGGGGAATAACCTTATGGATGATCCAATTTTTGATAGTAAAACAAATGTCATCCCATTTTATGCTTTGTTAGGACAAAACTATTTAACTATAGTACTATCACTTTGAAATAAAATTAATTTACCCTTTTCATAAGTCATTAAAACTTTGGTGTTAAAGGCCAAGAACATGGCTTTGTTATGAATTATGTGGATCACAGCTAAAGGCAATGATCTAGACATCATTTGGAAATTTTAAAGCTATGACATAAACAAATAAGTTTTCTAGAATGTTTCCTATCGCTTTGGAAACAGTGAAATTTAGGTAAGAATCAAAATAAACTGGTCCATCAGGGAGGGTCGTTTCAAGTTTCAACTACTACTAAAAAGAGAATCAACTTAACAATCTTTTTATCTCTTAAAGAGAGGAGAATTGAAGTATCTAGTTCTTTTGTGAGGGGCATCACTCCTACTTGCACAAGACCTTAGCCCTTATGCAAGTAATTATAATCTAACAAAATCACATTATTTGTTCGTTTTTTGGAATAAAATCACACTATTTATTTTGTAAAATAATATGTTCTAGTTTTGATAGTGTAATTTAATTTGAAGGAAAATCTATCTTCTTATTGTTACAAAAAGTAATGTACAAGTTTATAAATGATTTGAAATTTTTAGTTATAAATAAAAGCTTAGAAAGGTAATAAAGCTCTTTTCATAGTACTTTTCCATAAGCATCAAAAAGTTGGCTCATTTAAAAGTGCTTATAAAATCCAAAAGTCCAATCAACTTGCCTATCCAAACACATCTAAAAACAACTTTTGGACAACTTTTGGAATGAATAAACCAAAAGCGACTTATTTTTAGCCATTCCAAATGAGACCGTGGATTACTTTATGGAGACTTTAGACATTTTCCAATCACTACAGCTTCGAAGGTTTAACTCTTGTAAGTTAACAACTTCTTTTGGTTGAGACTTAACTGACAAATATATAGGCAGAGCTGCGTTTGGAGTGGAAATATAAAATGATTCCAAAGATGGAAACGAAAAGGGATTATTTGCCTTTTTATACCCTTTATTTTAGATTTATATAAAAACTTTACCTTCGGTTTTTTTATTATATCAAATGTATACCTTCATATTAGATTTAATGCATAAATTTATATTTTACCTTAGTTAACAGTTTATTTTTGCCATTAAAATGACCAAATTACCTTTAAGTAAAAGAGAAAAAATATTAAATCTTAAAAAAAAAAGAAGAAAACAAAAATAAAAACATACAAAACACTCATTTTGAGGGTCTTTTACACATTTTTAAGGCCAAAATCCTTAGTATAAAGTTTTTTTTAAGTTATTTAAGTTTTTTTATTTCTCAATTTGAGAGTACTTTGAGAAATTTCTTAGGTCAAATTGAAGATTGATCCAAAAAAGATATAAACTTATGTATCAATCTCATCTAAAGGTATACATTCGATTTAATAAAAACCAAAAGTATAGTATTTGAATAAACCTAAAATATAGGGTATAAAAAAACCCAAAGAAAATGTTAGGAAAAAAAAAGAAGAAAAAGTAGTGAAGAGATAACAAAAAAAATATATGAAGGATAATCAGGCATTTTATCTCGAAGATTTACTCTCTATACCACTTTATTGCTTGACGTCCAAAAGCCTTATTTTGATTTTTAATCTATTACTTAGTTCCAATTTTGGTTCTTCTATCACTTAAGTATCAAATATTTAACTGAAAACTCTAAAATGTCCCACTTTGATCCCTAATCTTTTACTTTTATTCTCTAAGTTATTCTTCTTGAGGAATAAAAAGTGAAACTAAGTAATAAATTAAAAAATAAAGTAGGACATTTTGAAGTTTTTTCTTAAAAATATGACACCTAATTAAAGGAGGGACCAATCTTGAAACAAAGCAATTATTTAGTGACTAAAGTGGGACTTTATAAATGTTAACCAAAATGTGCCTGAAGGTTTGCCTCGAAGACCATTTACATAATTAATTTATAAAATTTTTAGGTCAGGACTAGATTAGAAAAGAAAGTGTTAAATCCTATCTTGTATTTGGTGTATTGTCAAATAGAGTAATGCAAGTTATGCAAGTTTGTTTCTTGGAAGCCCAAGACATGGCACCTCCTACAATTGCAAAAATCCAACTAGATGTGGATTTATTGTCACTTGCAATGGTTATCTAACTAGCATCTGAGTACCCTTTTAGTATTTTGGGATAATCATTATAAACAAATCTAAATTAATAGTCCTTCTAAGATAACCAAATATCCCTCCAATTGCATTCTAATATTTCACACTTAGGTTACTCATGAACCTTGATATTTTGCACACAACAAAAGCAATATCTAGCCTTGTACAATGCATTGCATACATTAAGCTACCAATCATATTTGCCTACTCTAGTTATGCTACTACTCTACAAGAATTTTCTAGTAACTTAATACCAAAATCAAATAGAGTATTCACTTATTTAAACTTCAGATGATTGGATATAAGAAGTATTTTCTCAATTTAACGAGACTGACACAACAAGTAACACCCACTATGCTTCTTCCTCTTCACACCTAAGATAGTATATCCTCACCAAGATCTTTCATCCTAACTTGCAAGATTAGATACTTTTTATTATCATTTGCCCCTTGCATGTTCATTCTAAAGATAAGCAAGTTATCGACATACAAACAAATAATCACACTAAAATCATTTGTAAATCTAGAATAAATAAATTTATTAACATTGTTTTATCTAAAGCTATGAGACAATACAACAAATTTCATGCCGCTATTTTGGTGCTTGCTTAAACCATAAAGCAATTTGATTAACTTGCATACTTTTTTTCATTTCTAGGCAAAACAAACCCCTCGAGTTACTCTATATAGATTTCTTCATCAAGATTACCTTTAAAAAAAGCTGTCTTAACATCCATTTGATGCACATGCAAATTGTATATTGACGTAATTGCAAAAAGCACTCTTATGGAAGTTAGTCTAGCTATCGGAGGATATTGTCAAAATAGTCTATACCACTTTTTTATTTGAGACCCTTTGCTACTAATCTAGCCTTGAATGTCTACATAGATGCATTGATATTGTACTTCCTTTTAAGCACCCACTTATTGCTTATCAGTTTCAATCCCAGTGTGAGATCGACCAAGACTCATGTTTAATTCAATTCATCATTACAGCCTCTCTCTAAAAGGAAGCGTCTCTAAATGATATGGCTTCACTAAATGTTTTCAAATCTTCTTAAATATTTAGCAACAATGGTATTTTATTAAGTATACTATTTCTATATCCTTCAAACAAGAAAGATAAAGTTTGAGATGAAATAAAATCCAGAGCAAATTTTTTTTTTTCCTTTTCATATTGATGTCTCCTTGTTTCAAAAGATGTCATAGAATTTTTTTCTTTTATTGTTAGTAGTGGTACCGAGAACTAGGTTATATGGTGATCATTACTAGATTCCAATTCAGTGGGAGAATCATTAATAAATTTATTTTTGATAAATTCAACATCTCTTGATTCCACATTTACATTAGAATTTGGGTTTAACAAACTATATGACTTGGAATTTTTAGCATATCCTACAAAAACACTTAATTCCTCTTGCACCTAACTTTGATGATTATGATTATGTGTTAGACTTGGTGCCCAAAGAATTAAATGATGTTATAATTTTTAAGATATTTTATCATTTATTTTTATATATCAAATGTTGTCGTCTTTATGTTCATTTATGTTGAATTTATAATAAACAAACAAAAGTCTAAGACTGTCAGTCTGAACTTTTAAGATTGTACATATGATGGACAGATTATACGAAAGACATGAATCTTCAATTTGATAGTCTAAATGATAAGTTCGTAATCAAGAGAATAAAGTTGGGCACTTTGATCATGTTAAGATTGTTATATTGTCTACATTTCTAATAGAAGATGACTTGTCTTGGTCATTGAAGTTGGACTCCATGAGTAGAAACATTGGTATCTTATTATAGGTGACGATATATTGGATCGGGATGAAAGTTGAATTAATTTGATTAATAATTTTGGTTGTTTAAATCATTTCACTTTAGACAATCATATTTGTCATATATTAATCCTAAAATGAATCAATGGATCCGTATTCTTGACTTGTGTCCTTTGATATATCAAAGGGTGACATCCTAAATTAGATAAGGGATATTGTGCATTGGAGATATGATTCTTGATTAATGTAGACTTATTATTCATAGATATGAAATCTAAAGTTCTTTTGTAGAGTTAATGATATTTTTTTATAGGCACTATCCTATAATTAGAAAATTAAAGTGCTCAACCATTTAGATACATAGGTGTAACCGAATAGTATACTATTTATGAATAGCAAGTATTCCAATTGCAAGATAATAGAACATAAGATAAAAATAGTTAGGAAGGTAAAACAGAATTTATTGTTAAACCAATTATGAATATCTTGTGAAGATGTTACACATTATGATATGTCATGGATGATAAACTTATTGGAGTTTCATAATTTTATATAGTTCAAGAGTGCAGTGCAAATATTTAGTGGAATAGCTTTGGAGTTGATAATTATAAAATATATGTATCTGGAATATATTATTTTATAATTATAGGAGCTTGATTTATCTATGTCTATCGAGTCCTATTTGCTAGTTCACAATATTTCCTATGACAATACAGCATATTTTCCTACATATTAGTAACTTGTGTTAATTGTTAGATTGGTTTAAATTCAGTTGATTGGAATTTAATACTCAAGTTTGTCTATTAGTTGAATTAATTTAAGATAACCATGTGGAATTATTTAGATATATATTTTATATGATGTGAGATTATTTGTATATGACTGTTTTAATCAGATAACTTCTTTATTGGATTATTTAAATTAAGACTAAGGCTCTATCTGAAATTTTCATGAAGAATAAGATATATAGAGATTTCCAGATCAGTGTTGGGAAGTAGGGCAGTGCCCTCATCTAGCAGGCTAGTGAAGCATAACTAACTTACGAATTCAGTACAGCCGGTAGGCTGATGGTCAAGACTGGTAGTCCGATCGAGCAAAATCCTATTACACGTTTTCAAGCGTTCTGATGTTGTTTTGACCCAGTTTTGAGTTTAGAAGCCTTATCTAAATGGAATTAACTCCTTGCTAGCCATTATAAATAGGATTCTTGTTCTTACTGCTATTTAGATCATTAGAGAAATTTAGAGAGAATATTCTAGAGAGAAAAACTCTGAAACTCCTATAGGACTATTGTTCAACATCCCGAGCCTTAGCTCTTGGTCTTCTTTTGTGTGGTTGGAAGGAGACATTGCTAAGAGGAGAATTAAACGACATGTGCCAAATCACACTCTAGTTGTGAAAAAGAGAATAATAAAGAAAGCTAGTTAGTTAAAGCTCTTCTGGACACAAATTTTGTTGGTAGTTCTGTGAAAGTTTTTTTGTTAGAAGTACGGTTTCAATTCTAAGAGGTACGTAAGGTATTTTATTAATTTATATACATAGCATGTCTAATTTGTTATTTGGAAAAGGCTTTGATTTAAAAATTTTAAAATTCCACAATGTTCACATTTTCTAACAATTAGTATTAGAGCCATGGTTTTTTGTTGATTTTACGAGTTTGTGATCATGCTATGTACATAAATTATGAGATCTTGATCTCTCCTATGCTTAAATTATATTTTTAGAGAGTTGGCACTCTAGGGTTTTTATTAATTGTATGTTGCTATGAGATTATATGGTGAATGTTTATTAATTAATTATTGTTAATAAAATTTTAATATAATTATTATATTAATTAATTAATTTTGTCGGTTATGGTTCTCTAGAGGTTAGAATGTGTATTTAGGTTTTTCATGTAATTAGATGACAGTTTATTATTATCGTGTAGGAATTATTATTTTAATTTTGGTCTGTAAATTAGTATTAAATAATTATTTGAAGTGAAAACGATCTAGAATATGGAGATGATAGCAATTCTATGTGTTTTTCTGCATTTATAAATTTTATAATTTTGAATTGTTGAAAAATAGATTAAAAAACTACATAAAAATTATCTTTTTGAAAAACGTTAAAAACACTGGTCTAGTGTCGAACAACAGGACGGTTATCATGTGCCGGCCGACTAGACAATGAAAACTATGGGTTTTATATGAAACTGGCAAGCCAGTGGTCATAGACCAGTAGGCTGGTCGTAGGTAGAACTTGTTTTTTTTTTTAAATAGTGCGCTTTTTGGTCTAGTTTTTATTTTTTGTCTTTTGAGACAATTTTGAGAAAGATGAAATCTTATGATAACCAAAAAAATATTTTTGATCTATATGAGATTGAAATTGAAGACAGATGCCACATGAAAAAGGATACAACGAGAAGATACAAGATAAAAAATTGATATATGTTTTGATTAATCTTTTTATAATCTTTATTTTCTTTTCTCTAGGATGGGACCATAATATTACAACTATTTATTATATTGCTTGTAGCTTTGCTCATTGTGTTGCTTGTTTGCATTATAATATGTTTTACCATGTATGTTGATAATATGCTAGGCAGAATAGGGAGTGTTACTCGTTAAAAATTGTTAATGCACATTAACAAAAAACCTAGATTTTTAAAATATTGAGTGGGAGATGGTTTTTGAAGAAAGGACCTAAGGCCTCCATCGTGGGTCTGTAGGTAACACATGATGGTTTTGGCCCCTAAAAAGGGATGCATCATGTACCGAGTCAGATCTTTGAGAGGCTAATTTACTTTAGCATATTTTATCATTGTTCTCCCCTAGGTGTCGATTATAAAACACAGACAAAGTAGTTAAAACAATAATTAAACACTCAAGATTAATTTTATTATTAACCTCCTCCTCGGAGCTCTGTTAATATAGTTAATAGCCAAAGAAAACAATTATTAGTATATGCTAGATTAGATGGGTCTTGGATAGTGTATACTAATCAAAGAGAATCTGTATTCCTGATTGAATTTGGCAAGTCTCTCTTAGACGGTTTGTTGAATTCTGAGTTAGGAATTATTGTTGTAAGGTCGTGATATTTTTCAAGGTTTTGACACATAAATACAATGTATGCTTACGTGTTTGTGTTATCTTACTAAATTGTTATTGAATATTTGCTTATGTTTGATATATGAATATTCATTGTAGATCAAAATGTCTAAAAATGCTTTATCTTATTTGATAAAAACATTTTAATTGGCAAGAACTATAATGATTGGAAATAAAACCTAAATATAGTCCTATCCTTTGAGAAACTAAACTTTGTGTTGCCCATACCTTTGCCTCCTATGCCTACCTGCAAATCCACTTATGAACAAATCCAAGTGTGTAATAGCTGGAAGGATGCTAATAATCAGGTCCAATGCTACATCAAGTCTAGCATGAATAATGTGCTACAGGCTCAACATGAAGATCATGAGATTGCTAGGTAAATCATGGATAAACTTAATGACATGTTTGGAGGCCAAACGTTGATGAAGCAATAAGAGGCACTTCAAAAGCTTCTTAACTGCAAGTAAAAACCGAGGATGCCTGTGAAGAAGCATATGATGTTTGGTCATGGGTTACCTTATTGAGGCTCAAACCCATGGAGCGGACATTAATGTTGAGTCATAGATGATTATAGTCTTTGAGACTTTTTTCAAGGAGTTTGACCCATTTAGAGCTTCATATAACTTAAGCAATAAACAGAATATGACTTTGACTGAGTTGACGAGCAGTTATAGGAGTTTGAAAACTTATTCAAGGAAGCTCCGGCTGATAACAAGGTGAACTTGGCGGCTGTATTTGGTTCTAATTCCAATTATAGGAATGAAAAGAAGTGAAAGGCCAAGAACAGGAAGTCTTCTATTCTGACAAAAGGCAAGGATAAGAAGAAAAAAAAAAAAAAAAAAAAGAAGAACCCGAAGAAACAAAAGTGTTTCTTCTGTGGGAAGGTTAGGCATATAAAGAAGAATTACAAAGACTTCCAATCTAAAGGAGGTAAATGCAAACTTCCGGTTATTGAGACTGTTTAATTGAAGAATCAAGTGGCACTTAGGTCATAGAGTCTGGAGCGACTAATCATGTTTGTATTTCTCTACAGTGGTTCAAGGAAACGAGAAGTCTGCTACATGAATACTTCACATTGCAGAAGGGCGATGGATCCTAGTGTTGGCTGAATTAGAGGGAGATGTCTATCTTTATTTAGTTTAGGAGTTTAGTTTTGAAAGATTGTTTTTATATTCCTAAACTTAAAAGGAATTTAATTTCTCTAGCTTGTTTACTTAAAGATTTTGATTCAATTTCTTTTAATAATAAAGTTATGATTCATAAAAACAAATCTTTTATCTATAACGGATGGATACAAAACAACCTATATCTTATCAAACATAAGATGGATCCACTGCCGAATACTAAGATTAACGATAACTCTAAAAGACTTAAAACTTCTAACTCTAATAAGACTTATCTTTGGCACTTGTGATTAGGTTATATTAGCCTAAATATGATTCAAAGACTAGTAAAGGATAGACCTTTAAGTCATTTGGAGGTGGAATTTGCACCAAAAAGTGAATCTTATTTAGAGGAAAAAATGACCAAAAGACCATTTGGGTCTAAGAAAAATCGAGTCAAAGGGGTTCAAAAACTTGTGCATAGTAATGCTTGTGGTCCCATGAACATCAAGGCACGAGGAGGATATAAGTATTTTGTCACTTTTATTGATGATTACTTAAGATATGGGTATGTCTACCTAAAGCATCATAAGAGTGAACCTTTTGACAATTTCAAGGAGTTTCAAGCTAAGTGGAGAAGCAACTAGGTGAACCCATAAAAGCACTTTGATCTAATCCAGGTGAAGAATACCTTTTCGATGAGTTCTTAGGTTACTTACTAGAGAATGAGATTTTATCATATTTGACTGCACCAAGCACTTCGCAGCAGAATGACATGGTTGAAAGAATAGAGCTTTGTTGGACATGGTTAGATCCATGATGAGTTATTAGACACTGTCTTTATCCTTTTAAGGATATGCACTACAAACTGCATGTTATGTTTCAAACAATGTGCCTACAAAAAGGGTTCCTAAGACTCCTCATGAGTTGTGGATGGGTAGGAAGACATCCTTAAACCATATTCACATATAGTGATGCCATGCTCATGTCTTAGACAAGAAACGAATAAGTTGGAAGTGCACTCGGAAGTATGTGTGTTTATAGGGTATCCAAAAGGGACTAAAGGGGGATTATGTTTATAACCCAAAAGAAAAAAAAGTCATAGTTTCAATGAATGTGACTTATTTTAAGGAAAGTTACATGAACAACTTTAAGTGTAATACCCCTCAAGCTAACTAATAAGCTCATGGAAAGCCTATTTAATTAGGTTAAAAAATATTAACCCTTCATTTACATTGTAAGTATTATGATTCACTTAAAATATTCATTTCATTATAGAAGAGTCTTGAAACTATTGTTTCACTCATTTCCTTATTTACAACATATACAATATTTCAAAATGAGAAGTGCAATATACCATTATATCCATAGTTGGTAATATATCTATTTATAAGACCATAACAGAGTTGCTAAATTTGACAAAAAAAAGTTCCAAAATAAGCTTCAAAAAATTATATAAAACATGGCATATGAACAAATCTCTGTTTGGTAGCTCTGGATACTCAGTCAACCCTTAACCCTATACATCCTTACCTACATCATAAGAACTATAATAAGCTAAAAGCTATGTAAACAAAAACTAATACATGAACATAAACAATGAATGAGAATGCAATCAAACATTTTCTTTCATTAGGTTTTTTTCAACAATTCTTTCTTCTTTTAGGTACCCTTGGAGTGTGATACTTAACTGGTAATTATAGGCCATGTTTTTCGGAACATGTTCATCATTTTGGCCAATGTAATAATAATAATAATATGGGGTTTCTACTTGTTCTTTAGACCATAGGTATTTGCCGTATTCAGTCTTAGTCTTTGTGTCTTTTCTTATCTTACTTTTTCAACCTCAAAGTATTCACACCCATCAATCGATCCCTCCCACGTCCTGTGCCTATTTGACCACTAATTAAGCAACAAACCCTTATTTTAGTTAAAAATCTCACTCTCTTTTAGATCATATCACATGTTCTAATGTAAATGTCATGAATTATGAATGCTTTTCAACAATCCATATCATTCAAAAATAATGACAATCCAGTCAATGCACCTTAAAATATACATGACATAGTTCTTGTGATGTTGTAAATAGTAGTTTCTATTTACCTCGATTCTAATTTGAGTTGAGTGAAAAGATCAGCCCTCTTAAAAGATAAGATGTGCTAAAGACCTAGTATTATAAAATCATATAATTTCTCATAAACCAAACTCATTGAGTTAGGTTATGAGTTCATATTATAAGGGTTTTGTATTGAATCAAACACAAAATGGGCTAAGTATAATAATGTCAAAATGCACATTTATGGACAAATAACAAGCTACATTACTAAACATATGATTAAACATGGTGATTAAATGTTCAATCATCTTAACAAACATGCATTTAAGTTCATTCCTACTACAAATTATATTACATCAAATACATAACAATTTTGCCTCTTTTCTAGCTAAAATCGGTCTTTAATAAATAAATAGCATTTCCAAACATTAAATATCATTAAGGAAAGTATATAATCTTATAAAAAGAACCTAATACATGAGAATCAAGCATGGCATGAACCTAATTTTCCACTAAACCTATTTTTACATTTTCTTTCTATAAATTCAAAAATAACACTCTAACTAATTCTTACCTGTATATTAGCATTCAAAATCACTTAATAAACACTTAGGATCAATGGAAATAAAGATAATAATCAGATTCAACAAGATTTTCAATTGTGCAAAGAAACCAACTCAACTAGCTTAGCTTGAGTTTAAATCTATCCTACCTTACTTTTTTCGCATCTATAACCCATATATAATAGAAAATAACTTCATTTCATTATAAGAAACATAAATATAAATGTTACTTTGTAGAGCTTGAAGTTAGACGTCTATTGGAGATCAAACACTTAATTTTCAAGCTAAAAATGGTGAGAACTTGGCCTGGTTTGTGTAACCTAAATTTCTCAGATGATGATTGATTTTTGTGAGCTTTAGGACATGGAAAATGGAGAGAAAGAAGTGGCAAGAGTGCTGGACATTTTCAAACCTTCTTGAAAATAAAGAAGCAAAAATGAACATTCTAGTTCATTTAACTTGGTCTAAATCAGGTAAGAGAAGGCAAGAGCTTGCTTGAATGTTTCTACCATCTTTTTCTTAGGTTTAACATGTTGAAGGAGTGCTGAGTAAGAGAATTTAGCTAATAACTAGCCACTTAAATCTAGTACAAGCAAGAGTAATTCAATTTGCTACAACCTAGTCAACAAGCCAATCAAATTCCACCATTTTGTATACTTTTAATTCCAATCAAATTTGTATATTTCGAATGCATAAATGGGCAAAACAATTAGTTTAGAATGTATTTGAAATAAAAAACACTTTCCAATCAATCCGTAACTATTTAGCACAACAATCTTCCTTACAAGAAACCTAGCTTTTCACTCATATTTATTTAATATAAGCATGTTTATGCATGATTCAATCTCATAAATAATGAGTACTCATGCTTGTAAGATTTGCTTTCTATATGCTTGAAATTCAATAACGTGTATTCGTCAAATGCATAGATATGCAAGATGCTTAGTATTGGCTAATTATGAGTTATTGGGCAGTACAATCCTCTCCTCCTTATTTCATCTTCAAAATTTGACATACCGAACAGTTCTGGATATTTGTTTCGCATCTCTTCTTCTTTTTCCTATGTGGCTTCTTCTACTGAATAATTCCTTCATAAAACTTTAACTAGTTGAATCTTCTTGCTCCTAACCTCCTTTTCTTTTCTATCAAGGATCTGAATTAGTTTCTCCTCATATGCTAATAAATTAGAAGTTATTTCCAATGGCTCATAACTTAAAACACGCGAGGGATTTGGAATGTACTTCTTGACCATGGACACATGGAAGATATCATGTACACTAATGAAGGAAGTAAGGCCAATCTATATGCTCTATAACTAACCCTTTCAAGGATTTCAAATAGGCCAATGTACCTTGGGCTTAGCTTTCTTTTTTTCCCAAATCTTATGACACCCTTATTAAAGCTACCTTCAAGAATACACGATCCTCTCAATCTTTTCTTCTTTTATCTGCGTAGCTTTTTTGTTTACTTTGTGCTATCTTCATTTTATTACATATCTTTTTTATTGCTTTAGCAGTTTTTTGTATCATCTTTGGACCGAGTAATTCCCTTTCTCCAACTTCATCCCAATGAACTAGAGATCTACATTTTCTTCTAAGTAGTGCTTCATAAGGTGCCATTCCAATCGTCGTTTGATAACAGTTGCTATAAAAAAATTCTACTAGAAGAAGCTTTGTATCCCAACTCCCTTGCAAATCAAGCATACAAGCTCTTAACATATCTTTCAATGTCTGTTGAATTTCCCTTTCAGACTATCCATCACTTTAAGGATGAAATGTTGTACTAAATACAAGCTTTGTTCTATAGCACTACTAAACTTTTCCAAAATGCAAATGTGAACTTAGGATCTCTATCAGACACTATTGAAACTCGCACTCCATGCAATCTAACTATCTCTTTGATATACAATTGAGCATATTGGTTAATGGTATAAGTGGATTTTACTGGAAGAAAGTAGGCATACTTGGTTAACCTATCCACAACCACCCATATGGAATTAAATCCTTATTGAGTTTTAGGCAATCCAAGTACAAAGTCCATTGTTATGTGTTCCCATTTCCGCTTTGGAATCAATAAAGGCTTCAACAACCCATCTAGTCTTTGATGTTCAATCTTAACTTGTTGACAAGTTAAACATTCAACCACAAACTTTACTACATCTTTCTTCATTACAGGCCACCGATAATGCTGCTTTAGATATCTGTACATTTTTGTGCTACCTAGATATATTGGACAAAGAGTCATATGAGCTTATTTCAAGATGTCTTCTTTAATGGCCTTAACAAATAGTACTCATAACCTCCCTCTATATCTTATAATCTTTTCAACAACTGAGAAGTTTGGTCTCTGTCCTACATCAATTTTGTTTCTCAACCATATCAAATACTTGTCCACATTTTGACCTTCTTTAATTTTATCTTGTAGCATAGGTTGCAATACTAGAGTTGACAGTCTACTCATTATTCCCTTCGGGACTATTTCAAGCCCTAACCTTTGCAAATCCAATAATATTGGCCTTTGAATGACATAAAGGGATGACATTTATTTTCTACTCAAGGCATCAACGACCATATTTGCTTTACCAAAAAGATAAATGATTACACAATCATAGTCTTTCATAAGTTCCAACCATCTATGTTGTCTTATATTCAACTCCTTTAGGGTAAAGAAGTATTTTAGACTTTTATGGTCAGTAAAAATCTCACACTTCTCACCATATAGGTAGTGTCTCTAGATTTTCAAAGCAAAAACTACAGCAGCAAGTTCCAAATCATGAGTTGGGTAATTCTTTTCACACTCTTTCAGCTTCCTTGGCATATGCGATTACCTTCCTATTCTGCATTAACACACAGCCTAAACCATTCTTAGAGGCATCATTAGGCACCACAAATCCACCAGCTCCTATTGGAATGGTAAGCACTAAAGCTGTGATTAGCCTATGCTTCAATTCTTGAAAACTCCTTTTACAAGTATCAGTCTACTGGAATTTCACATTCCTTCTAGTTAGCAATGTTAATTGAGTGGCTATATTAGAGAATCCCTCAACAAATCGTCGATAGTACCTTATCCATCTTTTAAAAAACTCCTAAATTCTGATACATTTGTAGGTGTTGGCCAATTAGCAACAGCTTCTACTATATCTGGATCAACATAAATTCTATTCTTGGACACTATATGTCCTAGAGATGTTACTTGTTCTAGCCAAAATTCACATTTCTTAAATTTAGCATGCGACTTGTTTTCCTTAAGAACTTACAACACAATTCTTAAGTGTTCTTTGTGTTCCTCCTTAGATCAAAATGTCATCAATAAATACAATCACAAATTTATCAAGAAACTGCTTGAACACCCTATTCATCAAGTCCATAATTGCAGCAGGGGCGTTTGTTAAACCAAAAGGCATCACTAAAAATTCATAGTGCCCATACCTTATTCTAATGGCAGTCTTCTATACATCTTCTTCTTTGATCTTCAATTGATGATATCCACTCTACAAATCAATTTTTGAGAAAATGAAGGACCTTGTAATTGATCAAACAAATCATCTATCCTTGGAAGTAGTTTCTTATTCTTAATGGTCACCTTATTCAACTTTGTACAATCAATACATAACTACAACGTGCCATCCTTTTTCTTTACAAATAACACAAGCACTCCCCAAGGAGAATAACTAGGGTGTATAAAACCCTTATCAAGCAATTCTTGCAATTGTACTTTTAACTCTTTTAATTTTGTCGGTGCCATTCTATAGTGTGCCTTGGAAATTGGTGCAGTTCTTGGCACAAGATCAATTATAATCTCAGTCTCTTAATCAGGTGGCAGTCCTAGTAAGTCATCTGGGAATACTTCTAGGAACTCTTGAACCACATCTACATCTTTTGGTTTTAATTTTTGTTCCACTGAAGTATCCATAACACTAGCCAAATAGCCAACATAACCTTTGCTAAGCATCTTTTGAACCTTCATTGCAGTAATTAGTATAGATGATCTACCTATAGTTCCTCTAAATATAAACTGTTCTTCTCCAGGTGGCTGAAAGATCACAATCTTCTTGTTGCAGTCAATTGTGGCATGATATTTTGTCAACAAATCTATACCTAAAATGACTTCAAAATCAGCCATATTCAAAGCCACAAGATTCAAATATAAGCTTTTATCACCAATCTGAACTGAGCAAGCCCTTAACATTTGATTCCATTACATTTCCTCCCTGGATGGTAACATTACACTATATATCATTATCAACAAATTTGGTATAATGCCCATTTTGTTCACAATGTACTTGATGCAAATGAAAACGTAGATCCTAAATCTATCAATGCATTTGCAACACCTCTAGAAATTAAAATATTACCCAAGACCATAGAAGCATATGCATTAGCTTGTTCCTCTGTCATCGCATAAACCCTTCCTTGGACTTTTTTTTACATCATGGGACAATCCTTTGCCAAATGTCCTGGCTTCTTGCACTTGAAACATAAGTTTCTACATTTATAACACTCTCCAAAATGATTCTTCCCATACTTAGCACATAATGGCTTTTTAGTTATATTAGCAGGTTGCTCAACTCTAGGATGTTTACTGTTTCCCTTTTGTGGCTTCTATTCTGCCCTTTTCCACTGGGTAGGATTCCTTGGAGTAAATCCTGATCTCCTTTGTTGACAAAATTTCTCAATGTATTTTTCATCCTAATCTACCATCAATGCCTTGTCAACTAACTCCCTAAACTCCATTGTAGAAGACATCCTCACATCCCTTCTAATTTCAAGATTAAGACCTCTCAAGAAGTGGTCTATCTTCCCAATGTTGTCTTTAGCAATCTAAGAGACATATTTGGAACCTTCATCAAATTTTTAAACATAATCATACACTGACATCCCTCCTTTCTTCAACTCTAGAAACTGTTGGAAAAATAATACGCAGTGAAATTTTTAAAATTTTAAATCAGAGTATTTTTCAAAACATAAGTTTGACATGCTATATATATAAATTAACCTGATCTTACTGACCTTGTATATGCCAAAAAGCTCCCAAAATCTGTGTAGAGAAGTAACGTTCCAAAAGAGCCTCAACCAACTGGTCTTCTTTGCTATTCTCTATCCACGATCGGAGTGAGTGTGGGTTCACACATACAGCTCTTCCTCAAGGTGACTCTCCTACCAATCAATTGCGAGAACCCAAATCTAGTATTCATGATTTGTGAACAAGAGCTCTCAGGGAGTTTCAGATTCTCACCAGTAGAGTATCACTCTTAATCTCTCTATTGATCTGAATAAATCATAAGACTCACTCCCTATTTATAGAGGTTGGGTCTAGGGTCATTTCTTATCAGATAAGGTCTCAAAAATTTAAAACGGAATCAAATTCGGGTCAATATCGGATAAGATACGTGTAAAAACACGTGAAAACGAGCGATTTTTAATTCGCGCATAGGCAGGCCAAACTTTTTCATAGGCAGGCCGAACTTTTTCATAGGCAGGCCGAACTTGCCTGATCGGCAGGCCAAACTTTAGGATCGGCATGACGAATTGCCGAAATAAAAATCACGCGAATCTTTTATTTTCCACCCGAGATTCTATAGGATAAAGCCTTAGTTTTAATTCAAATAACCCAATAGAGAAGTTATCTAATTAAAACAACTTTATCTAGATAATCTCTAAGAAAATAAATAGATTCCTAATAATTTTACAAGTTTATCTTGATTTAATTTATCCAAAATTAAATCAACTGATAAACAGACAAGAATTATCTAACCCTAATAATTCAACAAGTTTATCTTGAATTAATTTTGTTCACAAAATTAATTCAACTGACAAACAGACATGAATTATTTGATTCTTCTAAATTTTCAACCAATCTAATAAATCGACATAAGTCGGCAATTATTGTAAAAGCACGCCGTATCGTTACAGGATTTTG
>CAMOHE010031505.1:0-10295 GCA_946598075.1 Artocarpus hirsutus
AATAAACATATAAAAATGTACTGGTACGATCAACAAATAAATAATCAATTGCGAAATTAAATAAAATATAATCTCACCAAAATAATTCGAATTAATCAATCAAAGGGTACCACTTTTCTTTCCTGGGCAAACCATACATAACACACCACCGTAGTGGCCCAGCTGGGTTTCGAGACCTGCCTCCAAGGTTATTCACTACACAACCCGATCTCTGTTATGGCATCATGCCCTCAATATATATATATATATATACATATATCTTTCTGATTCATGAAATCTTTTCTTATCAGGTGCAATCATTCATATTCATTACGAAGTTTATTATAAAATCCATCTCAATCTGCTGTTTTAGAAAACAGGTAATAAAAATCCTTTATCAACAAGTCATTGGAAATCATTTTCGTAAAAATTCATTTGAGGCCAAAGTATTTAAAAATGGCTGTCAAAGAAGGGGTAGAAGTCCTACCTCAATACTCGTACCGGTGTCTCACACCGTAATCCCGGTCCGCTATACGTTAGCTCCGCGGATCCACGCACAAATCCTAAATGCATAGTAACTTAACTCATTAGCATCTAACCTGAGGTATCCTATGATACTAAATCATCTCATGGTGTCCTAGTGTGCCATTTAGGTATATAAAATCATTGTACAAAGTTGAAATTTAAATCAGGGTTCAAAATAGTTTACAACGGGTGAAAATCACAAAATTTCTCCTGGCTCGGTCGGCCTGCCGGTTCCCCTGGTTCGGCCTGCCGGACTGCACAGTTCGGCCTGCCGGAGGAATTGGTTCGGTCGGCCGAACATCTCCAGGTTCGGCCTGCCGATCCTTTGAATCCGGCCTGCCGATCCTTTGAATCCGGCCTGCCGAACACGAAGTTCGGCCTGCCGAACTAGGAAATTTCCAGAAATTTCCACGCACGGGTCTCGGCATTCCCGAACTCAAATCTTCAAATCTAACCTGTTTTCTCAATTCCCAGGCATAGATAATCATCATAAACAATAGAAAATCATAATGGAACACTTTTGGATGAATTAAAACAAGTTTTAAACAAGATTTTTACAAAAATCCAAAAATAGAGAAAATAGAGGAAAAATGAAAAATCTTGATTCTAATTCGTTTTTGATGAAATGAAGTTTACATTCTAGCTAATCTAAAAGTTTACATTCTAGCTAATCTAAGTCCACCTAACTTAGATTAAAGCTTTTCTAAGCTTAGAAACTCTAAAATTTCAAAATGCAAGAAAATCTTGAAAAATAGAAAAACTTTGAATTTTAAAATCTAACCTCTAATCAAAGCTTGAAAACGTCATTTTTGTCGTTGAATCTTGTTCCCGAGCCTTCGATCTCCTAGCCCGAAGCTTGAAAACAAAATTTGTTTCAAAAATTTTAGAGAGAGAATGAGAGAGAGGGGAAGAGAAGAGAGAGAATGAGCGAGAGAAAATGAGAGGAAAGAGAGAGAAAGTGAAATAAATAGAAGAAGGGAGAGAAAAGTAGTTGCACAAAGCTGTGAGCAACTACACACTGTTTTCAAATCAAATTGTTTTATTAAAACTTAAATTAACAATCAAAAATAATTTAGAATAATTTAAAAATCATAAAAAGTAATTAACATAAGGTTTCCACAAAAGTAATCAAATTAAGTTTAAAACATTTATCATGGCACACTAATTTACCATGTAACACTCTAATTCTATTTAATTAACTTCGGGGTGTTACAGGAATATGTTTTTGTCAACACATTTGATTGATTAATATTTTTTTCACATAATTTAATTGATAAGTAATTATAAGCATTGCAGAGTTAAAATCATTAATTGTTTTAAAATCCTACAATTACATGTGCATCCACTCATAATAAGCATGTGGAAATTATAATATTCTTGGGGCCATATCTTTTTTTAGGTTTTTCCAATAGATAAATGGATCCTTTATCATAAGGTATACATTCAACTTTTAAAGCTTCATTGAGATGGTAGCGAAGATATATCATTGCTTTTGTAAGATCCATAAAGGATGTCTCATTTTTCTCTTTAATTGTGTTTTCAATATTAAAAGCATCAACATAGATTTCACTATCAAGGGTTCATGCCAAGTTGTTCTTGCTCAAAATATTAAAGACAACAAACTCAAAATTTGTGATATTTGACCATATGAAAAGTTATAAAAGGAAAATGTTTTGATTAGAAAATATAAATTAACAAAATTGTCGCAAGTTTAAAGGTCTTATTTTATTTATTTATTTATTTATTTGCCGAGTAAGTTTAAATGTCTTATTTAATACGACTACAAGATTGCTAAAATAAAATAAAAGATATTAATAAAATATAATAAATACTAATTGCATAAACTTACCAAGAAGCTAAATACGTATTAAGGGACCATTTAAATGATTCTCATAGGAACCAAAAAGTCATTATAAGCATAAACATAATAATTAAACAATAAGTGGCCTAAGGAACTAGTAGAAGGGGCATGATTTCGGGTGGTGTAAAGTTGGAAATGAATCTAAGAAACTAAATATATAGCATACTGTGCCTAGTATATAGAACTATTAATTGAGAAATCTAACTACATGCACAAAGACTCATGCTATAGCGTGTTATAATACTATGTGTAGATAACAACAAAACTAAATAATATAACAGAGATAACAAATATCATGATTTCTTTATTACTGCACATTCTCTCTTTCTCGTTCGCTTCTTATTCTTTTATTCTTCCTTGTTACTTCTTGTTTCTATCATGTAAAACTCTTGCCTGGAAAACTTTAATGCAATTGCTATGGAACTGTCACGCCCTGGAGTACGGGAGGTGATGTGGTAAATTAATTAAATTAATTAGGTGGGAATTTAGTTAAAAATTGGGTTTTTAGAATAATTTTTAATAGTAAAAATGTGATCATTTTAAAATCTTTTGTGATGAGCAATCATAATATTTAAACAAATAAAGAAACAGTAAAAATAATCAAAATATGAGGTGAGACGGAAATGGGTCCCACTTGTAACAACCCGATTTTTTAATGCACTAAAAATGCATTAAATTAAGGATTATATTGAGGCGAAAAACGTGATTTAAGGAAAAGTACTGTATAATAACATGAAAATTATATGGTATTGGAGTAATGCAGTGTAAGGAAAATACACTGATGAAATTATGCAGTATAAAAATTACGCTGTCAAAGCAATACAGTGTAAGAATTAGACAGTTGTAAAGTTATACAGTACAAAATTAGACTGTGTAAAAATTGTAGATTACACTTTTTTTTTATATAAAAGCAAAGAGATAAAAAAAAGAAAAAAAAGGGAAATTCAGACAAACTCGCATTTTCTCTCTCCTCATTTTCTCTCTCTACTTTCTCTCTCCTCACAAAAGTGAAGTTGAGATTTTGAGCTCCGTTTTCGACACCTCCCACACCGTTGGAAAGATCTCGACGAGTTGAGCTCAACAGTGTGCCGAGCAGCCCAAAAGGCTGTCGGAGGAGGGCTCACGCGCCGCCCAAAGTGGCGGTGAGACCCAAAGTTTTCTGAGCTGATTTCTCCTCCGTCCGACCACTAATCGAGGTAATTTTGGTCTCTATGGACTCAGGGTGAAGAGAGGAACAAGATGGTACCCATTTCCTAGCTCAATTCTAGCTGGAAGGGCTTCGATGGAGCCGCCCTAGCTCCGCCGTGGCACCACCATCGGAACCGCCATTCCCGGCAACGGTGAGGCACACCGCTGGTGCCAAAAGACTCAGAGGGAGCCGGAGAGTGGAAGCCCCCAGTCAATTGTACAAACCAATCATCGACAGTAGGAGAACGATGAAGGCCGATGTCGCACAGCCATGAGGAGTTCGAACTTCTCCCTCCCGCCGCCGTGGAGCCAAATTGAGGGGGGGAAAATGTTCGAAACCTCACGTGGAACATTTTGCCTCGGTCAATTGCAAGCAACAACCGTCGGATGAGCCCGAACGGCCACCGCCACCTAGCACCACCGTGGGTGAGGTGGAGCCACCGTTCCATGCCAAGTTGAGCAACCCCACCATGGGGGCATTGCTTAGAGAGCCACGGGGAACGATTCCCCTAGCTCAATTTCATGGTACCTTCACCGAAATACTGTGATCGGGACCACCGATTTTGGCCATGGAACTCGTGCCCGATTCGTGTAGATGGAGGCCAAATTGGAAGAAATTGACCCCACCAATGGACTCAAGAGGGTCGATTTAGGGGGGGTAGGCTCAAGCCCAGCTGCCAACGGAGCCACATGACGGTGGTCAACTGTAACACCCCGAAGTTGATTAAATGGTATTAGAGTATAAAATGGTGAATTAGTGTGCCATGATGAGTGTTTTGAACTTAATTTGATTATTTTGTGAAAATTAAGAAACTTTGTGTTAATTTACTCTTTTAGTGATTTTTAATTATTTTAAATTATTTTTAATTGTTAATTTAATGCTCAATGAAACAATTTGATTTAAAAATAGTGTTCTATTGCACATAGCCTTGTGCAACTAATTTTCTCTTTTTTCTTCTATTTATTTCATTTTTCTCCCTCTTCCTCTCCTTTTTTACTCTCACTTTCTCTCTCCTCTCCCGCTCGCTCTCTCTCTCAGTTTACTCTCTCTCTCCCTTTTTCTCTCTAAAATTTTTGAAACAAAATCCTATTTCAAGCTTTGGGATTGTGGATTGAAGGCTTGGGAACGCGATTGAGCAACCACAAACTCAATTCAAGCTTCGATTCAAGGTTAGTTTTCAAAATTTTAAAACTTTTTACATTTTTCAAATTTTCTTGTATTTTGAAATTTAAGAGTTTCTAAGTCTAGAAAAGCTTTGATCTAGCTTAGAGTAACTTAGATTAACTAGGATTGAAGCTTTATTTCATCAAAAATGGATTGTAATCGAGATTTTTCATTTTTCCTTTATTTTCTCTATTTTCGGATTTTTGAGAAAATCTTGTTTAAAACTTGTTTTAAATCACTAAAAAGTGTTCTACTATGATTTCCTATAGTTTATGATGATTATCCATGCCTGAGAATTGAGGAAACAGATTAGATTTGAAGATTTGAAATTCAGGATGCCGAGAACCCGTGCGTGGAAATTTCTGGAATTTTTCCAGATCGGCAGGCCGAACCTCATGTTCGGCAGGCCGGATTCATCCGACCGGCAGGCCGGAACCTGGAAACGACCGGCAGGCCGAACCTGGGAATGTTCGGCCGACCGGACTTGGCTTTCCGACAGGCCGAACCAGGGCGACCGGCAGGCCGACCGGGCATGGTGCAGTTTTGTGATTTTTCACCTGTTTTTACTGTTTTGAACCCCGATTGAAATTCTAACTTTATATAATGATTTTATAAACCTAAATGGCACACTAGGACATCATGAGATGATTTAATATCATAGGATATCTCAGGTTAGATACTAATGGACTAAGTTACTATGCATTTAGGATTACGCGTGGATCCGCGAAGCTAACGTATAGCGGACCGAGATTACGGTGTAGGACACCAACACGGATATTGAGGTAGGACTTCTACCCCTCTTCTTTGGTAGCCCTATTTCCAAAATGATTTAAGTCAAAAATGAATTTTTATCAAATGTTTTCAATGATAGATTGGGAAATGATTTTGTTTAAATATCTTAACAAACGGTTGCTTGAGAAATGTTCATAATGAACCCCATAATGAATATAAATGATTATATCTGGTAAAGAAGAGATTTTATGAATCAAAGAGATATATATGTATATATATATATTTGTGGGCATGATGCCATATCAGAGATTGGGTCGTGTAGTGAACGACCTTGGGAGCAGGTCCTGAAACCTAGCTGGGCCACTACGATGGTGAATTATATGTGGTTTGCCCAAGAAAGGAAAATTGTATTCTTTCTGGTTGGCCTACCTAAATTATTTTGGTAAGATTATATTTTTATTGAATTCTCTTTTAATTATTTATTTGTTTAATTGTTCTAGCTCGTTTTCTATATATTTATTTGATTTTACGAAATTTCTTTTAAAGTTGAATAATTTCTAAATATAGTCCTACTGAGCCTTTCGCTCACATTTTTTTTTGTTTTAAAAATCTTAACCCTAGGTGGACATCAGCTTAGGATTGGAGAAGAGTCCGCTGACCGGACCTACTATCAGTAGAAGATTGGATAGGTTAAGATACAATTCAAGGCATGTAAGATTCCTAACTTATTCTTTTACTTGGACTGTGGTTGTATTGTAATATTGTCAATACTATGTGTGTGTGCACAATATGTGGGCCAGTGAGACCCATACGCGTTCCATTCCATATTTAATTGTTTAATGTTATTTTTCATTTGTTTCATTATTATAATGGTTTATTTTAATTCCTTAAATTATTCCACTTAAACAAAATTTAAAATTATCACTTTTTAATCATAAATTTAAATCTAAAACCCTCTTTTTAACTAAATCTTTACTTAATTAACTTAATTAAACCACCACGTCACCTCTCGTACTCCGGGGCGTGACAAAATGGTATCAGAGCTCAAGGTTATGAACCTTGGGAATTGTGCACACATAGGTACGACAATGGAATACCACTGACAGTCTAAATTTTATTTTCAGAAGTGAGAGAATGGCACCTAGACGTCGTTCGACAACAGATGCCGAGTTCGAAAACGATGAGGGCATGATGAGGGCTATGTTTGCTGCATTCTGACAGATGGCAGCAAGGGCAAGGCCTGATGATTCTGAGGCTGGTCGTCGGCATACGTACTTTAAGGAGTTTCGACGTACATCAGTACCGACCTTTGATGGAACTGGGGACCCGCAGGTGGTCGAGTATTGGCTAGATTCGATTGTGAAGCACTTGGATACGCTTGGTGTGCCAGCAGAGTATCGCGTGGAATTCGCAGCATATAAGCTTGAAGGTGGCTTTAATGCCTGGTGGAAACAAGTAAAGCGTCTGGAAAACAATGGTGATATTGATTGGGATAGATTCGAGGAGTTGTTTTATGACAGATATTTTCCACAGGGACCAAAAGGCGGCGGAGTTTTATAGGTTATAGCAGGGCGATATGTCAGTTCGGGAATATGAGGCGAAGTTCAATGAATTGACTAGCTTTGCTCCCTCAGCAGTGGCATTGGAGCGTGAAAGGTGTATCAAATTTCAGGAAGCAACTTCAGGAACTTGCTGATAAGGGATATATCCAGAATAGTATATCACCGTGGGGAGCACCGGTCTTGTTCGCTAAGAAGCATGATGGAACTCTCAGGTTGTGCATAGATTACCGACAGTTGAATCGAGTCACAGTGAAAAATAAGTATCCATTACCCAGGATTGATGAGTTATTTGACCAGTTGAGAGGTTCGCGGTACTTCTCAAAGATAGATCTAAGGTCAGGATATCATCAGCTCAGGATTAAGGAAGAGGATATTCCCAAGACAGCATTCAGGACCCGATATGGACATTTTGAGTTTTTGGTAATGTCGTTTGAATTGACGAATGCTCCGGCAGCTTTTATGGACTTGATGAACAGGATATTCAGGCTTTATTTGGATCAGTTTGTGATCGTGTTCATTGACGACATCTTGATTTATTCTAAGACTTGGGAGGAGCATGAGCAACATCTCAGGATCGTGCTTCAGACTCTGCGAGAACATTAGTTGTATGCCAAGAAAGAAACGTGCGAGTTCTAGTTGACAAAGGTCAAATTTCTGGGTCATGTCATTTCTGAGCAGGGTATCTCAGTAGATTCATCTAAGATAGAAGCCATAGCGGATTGGGAACGACCGAGAAATGTGGCAGAGATCCGCAGCTTTTTGGGACTTGCAGGATATTACAGGAAATTCGTGAAAGACTTCTCGAAGATAGCAGCGCTATTGACAAGATTGATTAGGAAGAATGTCAGGTTCGAGTGGAATGAAGAATGTGAGTTCGCTTTTCAAGAATTGAAGAATCGATTGACTTCAGCACCAGTGTTGATTATTCCCAGCAGTGACGAGCCATACGAGGTTTATACGGATGCTTCAGGACGTGGACTTGGATGCGTGTTGATGCAACAGGGACGTGTGGTAGCGTATGGATCGAGACAATTATGACCTCACGAGTAGAATTATCCCACTCACGATTTGGAGCTCGCAGCGGTGATTTATGCATTGAAGATCTGGAGATGTTATTTGTTCGGGGTGACATTTTAGGTTTTCTCTGACCACAAGAGTTTGAAATATCTGTTCACCCAAAGGGATTTGAATTTGAGGCAGCGAAGATGGATTGAATATATGGAAGATTATGATTTTGCATTGCAGTATCACCCCGGGAAAGCTAATGTTGTCGCGGATGCGCTCAGCCGAAAATCTTCAGGGATATTGGCATGTTTGGCTCTTGAGGATTGAAAAAGAGATGCGACAGTAAGTGAGTTCGGTCTACAGTATTGTGAGGACTACGATCGTATTTCGGTATATAATATGGAGGCGACCCTAGCACTTGTTCAGATGGTGAAGCAGAACCAGTGGCAAGATCAGCATCTTCAGGGAATCTAGATGCGAATTCAGAACAGAGAGCAGTTCAAAGAATGGAGGATGCACGCAGATGGATCGTTGTACTTCAAGAAGCGTTTGGTGGTTCCAGCTATCGCAGAAGTGAAGAAAGCCATAATGGACGAAGCTCATAGATCTCAGTTCGCTATTCATCCAGGGAGTACGAAGATGTATCGTGATTTAAAGAGACAATATTGGTGGAGAGGCATGAAGAAAGACGTTCAGGAATACGTGGCCAAATGTGCGATTTGTCTTCAGGTGAAAGCCAAGCATCAGAAGCCAACAGGTCAGCTTCAGCCACTTCCTATTCCAGGGTGGAAATGGGAACACGTGACGATGGATTTCCTCATCGGATTGCCGAGGACGGAGCAGCGGCACGATGCGATTTGGGTCATGATCGACAGGTTAACGAAATCGGCTCATTTCATTCCGTTCAGATCGACGTGTTCGAGGAGGATTCTTGGAGAATTGTATCTATAGAACATAGTACGATTGCATGGAGTTCCTTTGTCCATCACGTCAGATAGGGACACCAGATTTAATGCCAGGTATTGGAGGAGTTTTCAGGAGGCTATGGGTACAGATTTGAATTTCAATACGGCATTTCATCCTCAGACCGATGGGCAATCGGAGCGGGTTATTCAGATTCTCGAAGACATGCTACGAGCTTGTGCGTTGGACTTTGGTGGAAATTGGAAGAAATATTTGTATTTGGTGGAATTCGCGTACAACAATAGCTATCAATCGAGTATCAAAATGGCACCATTCGAGGCATTATATGGGCGACCGTGTCGATCGCCAGTATGTTGGGCCGAGCCAGAAGATAGGGTTATTCTTGGGCCAAATGAGATTTGTGATAGCAACGAGAAGATCGTCATGATTCGAGATCGATTGAGAGCAGCTCAGAGTCGGTAGAAGAGCTATGCGGATAGAAGACGACGACCTTTAGAATTCGAGGTTGGAGATTTCGTACTCTTGAAGGTATCTCCTCGTAAAGGTATTTCGTGATTTGGAGTAAAAGAAAAACTTGCGCCAAGATATATTGGACCATTCGAGATTACTAAACGTGTGGGTGTGGTTGCGTATCGACTCAACCTTCCTTCAAAACTTTCACATGTTCACGATGTATTTCATGTATCGATGCTTCGAAAGTGTCCACCTGAGCAGAATAAGATCGTTTCGTTTCAGGATGTGCAGATTCAGGAAGACACGACATATGAAGAAGTGTCGATTCAGATCATCGATCGTAAAGTGATTAGTTTGCGCCATCGTGAGATCTCGTTAGTTAAGGTCGTGTGGCAGTATCATGGGGTTGATGAAGCCACTTGGGAATTGGAATCGAGTATGCGGGAGTTGTATCCGCATTTATTTTGTTTTTGAGTTGATTTGTAAATTTTGAGGACGAAATTTCTTTTAGGGGTGGAGAGTTGTAACACCCCAAAGTTGATTAAATGGTATTAGAGTGTAAAATGGTGAATTAGTGTGCCATGATGAGTGTTTTGAACTTAATTTGATTATTTTGTGAAAATTAAGAAACTTTGTGTTAATTTACTCTTTTAGTGATTTTTAATTATTTTAAATTATTTTTAATTGTTAATTTAATGCTCAATGAAACAATTTGATTTAAAAACAGTGTTCTATTGCACATAGCCTTGTGCAACTAATTTTCTCTTTTTTCTTCTATTTATTTCATTTTTCTCCCTCTTCCTCTCATTTTTCACTCTCACTTTCTCTCTCCTCTCCCGCTCGCTCTCTCTCTCGGTTTACTCTCTCTCTCCCTTTTTCTCTCTAAAATTTTTGAAACAAA